>JAECUM010012118.1:0-57284 GCA_016617855.1 Megalonaias nervosa
TGTCTGAAGGAAAGATGTTAAGATAATTTTATGTCGGGATTATGGACAAGAACTATAATAATAATAATAATAATAATAAGAAGAAGAAGAAGAAGAAGAAGAAGAAGAAGAATTTTGCAAACGATAATAGCGACAATATATATATATATATATATATATATATATATATATATATATATATATATATATATATATATATATATATATATATATATATATATATATATATGTGACGAATTCGTTCATTGAAATATTTTCAATGAACAGGTTGAAACAATTTTTCTGGCCTGGACGTGAAAAACAATAACATTTTGACCCTACCAAGAGTAGTTCCTTCTCCAGCTGGATCAGATTTGGTAAATTAACATAAACATTGAGTAAAAAAGAACAATGATTCGTATTTATAGTATCATTCGTACACTGAAGATAGTATGTTGTCTTAAAAAGCTATGCCATCGATTGTTGAAGTATGTCGCAATGGGGTGTAATTTATATAATAAACCATGCTATTGATTTTATTACTTGGTTCTCATCTTTCCAAATTAAAATCCAATGAAATTAACAACCACATATAGGTAACTGACTGAGAACCATAACTACATCCGCATTTTATGGAGGCATACGGTATGCTGACTGGTTTTATCGGGAGACATCTTAGTAACTGACTTCGTATTCATTAAATAAATTACAAATCGTTTAACACCATAATGTATGTGCATTCACTATATTAGGAAACTATTGCAACAACAAAGAAATAAAATCATCACATTTTGCAATGCGAATTTTGGACTGCCTGCGATGTGCAAAACGGTTTAGGAATTTCGATTTATATCCTTAAGAGAGTCCAATGCAGATGTTATAGTTGTAACAAGATAACTGGGTTGGATTTCGGATTTATAACAGAACACTTCTGATGGTGATACAAATACAATGTTTATTGATAAATGACTTGGATGAATAAAGAATTATGATTAATACGTGCGTGTATAAGATCCAAATATTGGACAAAATTAACACAATCCGCATGAACCTAATAATGTAACATAAATATGAATACAAGTAAATGACCTTACACAGTACAAGGACAAAGGTTAATGATTCACAGGAATCTCACACGACGAAAAGAATGATGCGTTTTACTCAAATAATAAAAGATGATGTACTTTACTCATATAGTAAAATGTGTTCACTGAGATAGTGAAAAATGAGGTACTTTACTCAAATAGTAAAATGATGAAGACAAAGGGACATATATCATACACAATATCTTTACAGTCCCAAAACACTGAGTATAACAAACCCCAAAATTAGCCCACGGCTAAACGATTACATGCATGGAGTACAACAAAACACTCCATCACTAGCACACTTGGCTATCAGTCACACTGGTCAATCAAGAAGTCAGCATTTCAGGTAGTCACCGACCACCATTCAATTCCTTGGTCAATCAAGCAATCAGCGCCCACCAATCAGTCAGCAGCGCCCGATCACCTGCTACTCGACAAGCAACACTTTCACTCAGCTCTACGGCTACTATGGTTCAGCTTTACAGCTGCTCTGGTCAACTTCTGTGGTTAGTTCTACAGCTGGTACCCCGTCGACTCCGATCAGCTGAAAATACATCTAACACCATGTACAATGCATGACACGGGCATATACGATAAGACGTAATGGCGTTGTATACGGTAAGCTATACAAATTACATCATCGGCACAACATTACAAAACAATAAACAGGTTCAGAAGTGAACCTGTGTCCGATAAGAATCCTATGGTACTAAACATTGCTTAAAAATGCAACTTTATATTGTAAATATAAATCTCTTGCTAAGTCACAAACAAGAATAGAAAATATTTGCATAATACTACGTAAGCCGAAGCTACATAGAAAATATACAAAATTAAACGTGGTAGTACAATATTTATAACTTATACACAAGAAATTAATAAATAACTCACATACCTCTACAGCTGAAGATGTGCAAGTCCTTAAGTAGACTGCTCACTGACAAAACGTTCCGTAATGTAAAGATTTAGTCGTACTGTGGGGCATTTATACACAGACGATGCAGTCATACATCGTCTGTGCACTTGATGTATTCGGTTTTTCCCATCGAAAGCACTTCGTACGTGCGGCATAGGATGAACCGAACTAACAGTTTCGAAATATTGTACAATATACTTAAATCACACAAAAACCGAAACCCTTGTACGTGTATTTAACTAATGAAGGGATTTATACAATTCCCTGACAATAGTTGTTGAGAGATGGGATAAATTATTTTGATGATAACGAGATGCGCAAAATGTGTGAATACTCTTCATGATTTTTTTTTTGTCTTTGTACTAATCATCAAACGAAAGAAAACTGCTGGATGTGTCCATGTTTTTAGAAACTAGTTTTACCATCTCAGAAAGAAAGAATGTTTCCGAAAACAGTAACTTGAATTTCAGTTCTTATCTAGATAATCCGATCTTAGTTTATTTCTTCTTTTATGGCTAGAAGCAGTCTAGCTGTCCAATCACTTGCATATAACGTTTGTTGCACAATAAATTCTCTAAAAATGACAAATCAGCACATTCTGCATATACCCAACATCTTGATTTACAATGTAATGTATGCAACAAGTCGAGATATAGGAATACAAGGTAACGTTTGGTCAGAACATTATTAAAGATTTTTTTATTCGAACAAAAAGTTCATGAATTAGAAAATAAATTGACGAACTCTTCTTTCGCGCATGTTGCGGCTTTCAGCCCCGCCAGTTTTAAAGAAACACTCTACCACCCACAAAAACATCATATGGTAACATTCAGTTCGGGTTTAACACAGAGATTGTCTTTTCCACGCCAAAGCTAAACTTTTTCCTGTATCAGCGACTGTTAGTCGATTGGCCATAGTCTGTCTTCGATAATAGCTAAAGAAATAAGCTGCATTGAGAATCGTCTTCTCTTGCAAGGATGACCTATCTACCGTTACTTATCATTTCACTAACAAAATCACACTAACAGTAAATAAGATGTTTTCATGAAGTGTTTTCTTTAGCACCAAATTCCCCTACACATACATGCAGACTCTTCTGTTAAACTTACGCACGTAATGACTGGTTATAATTAGTCGTGTAGTATGTTTTCTCATTTCATTTTAATGCAAAATGTATATAGTTCGTGGCATGTAAACGAAACAGCGTATATACTACATGCAGATGAGTTTTAAATTCTGCTTGACTAGCTAATTAATTCTCGTGCTGCTGAAATTCTAACTTTCGGATTCGTTCCTTCATTGTATGGGGATAAGCGCATAGCCTAGTAGGTTACGGAGCCAGTAGGCTGATGTCAGTCTCGTCTGTCTATCATTGTATATCAATGTGAGTCAACAATAATACGTTTCAGTAGGTGCAGGCATGTTAATTCCGAATTAACTTGCAGAATTCAAATTTGAGATTGCATTTGTTACAGGAAAGGTTTGTTGAAAAATATTTACATCACTCCATTTGATTGTCTTTCTAAAAATACGTGAAATTGTCTTATTTCTGACAACACATTGAGCTTTATGTTATGATATTTACCACATTTACAAATCGCTGTTTGCTGATTAAATTATTTTTTTTAATTCATATTCTCCATGATTAACTTCAGAGCACTGACACAGTTCTATATTTGAATTGTCTAATTCTACATATTTTCTCAGCAAAACTGGGCATCTGTCCAATGACGGCGTTGTACTGGAAATTGTCATTGCTAACCTAATCTGTATTTAGGGTTTTCGTAGTTGTCAGTTGTTACGTAACAATATAGGCTGATCCATATTTTGGACCTGTTTGGGGGGATACGTTGGACATTTTGGGGGAATTTGATCCATACTTTGGACCTGGTTGGGTGGAGCACTCGTTTATACTGACTCACGCCTATGGATCGTTTCCAGTGTTGGAAAAAGACATTTCAAATACTGTACATCCACCTTTACAGTTCTGTCTAATTTTATCAGCCTGATGTCTTTGTGTTCCAGTTGAAGATGGTCTGGAGGCTTTTAGTTTTCCGAAAGTTTTATAAAGTTTCGTCCGTTGGGCATAGTCTTAAAAGTTGCATATATATATATATATATATATATATATATATATATATATATATATATATATATATATATATATATAATGTCTGCTATTTCATTTCATTTTCATCATAGGTATACTTAGATAACATATGTATAGTTGTGAGAATATGTTAGCATCCACTGCTATAGTTTTCATCTGCCCGTTAAGTCGTCCACGTGAATTACAAGTCCTAAGCTTTGTTAAAGGGAAATATGTATTTTGACTTGTAGTGCACTGCTGAATTAACCTTATTTTTAGTTCATTGTATTGTTACCTATTTGTCAATTTTGTAATATTGGCGGCATAACAGATTGATGCCTTCACAGCTCATAGGACTGGCTAAAATAATATTTATTCTCTGTCATTTATTCAAAGGACAAAATTGTCCAGTTAGATATTCTCCCTTCAGGTTTATGTGGAAGTATTATGTCTTATATATTTTACCAAAAAATTCTCTGCTGTTCTCCTCTCAATGCAAAGTTCTATAGACGAGTTAGAGTTATTTTTAGTACTATATTGCATCCAGTAGTTACTGCCCAGGCTACATTATTCTCCAGAAAACTTCCATTTCTTTCTAACTACGTTTTTGATCTCATCTCTAAAGAGTTTGGTGCGATCACTTCCTAAACTGTTTTTGTGAGTTTTGTTTCAACAGTTGCCTGGGGGGGATGTTGTAGAGTTTGGATCCACCACTTGATACTATCTACTTACATTTTCCTAGAAATTGTTTATAATTAACTGCTCTAAAAGTTTTTACTACTTTAATTTTAATAGTATCAAGCATACACATAAAGCGTAATACTATGACAGGCCACATACCTTACTAACACATGCCACACGCAAATAGGACGGAGAACAAATTTATATACGTTTACTAAGCCAGGCAACACCAGAAGGAGGGAAACTATTTATATAAGTTAAGCATTTCCTTATTACCTATTCGTTTCGTATATTATTATGTGTGTGAATGACCAACATACAGGTCATAACACGATGAATAACCTGTCAGGTCTGAGCAGGATTCGCACACTCAACATTCAGGTTACAGGGCAAACAAGCTAACCTCTGATTCACATAGGCTCCAGAGACTTCTGTAAAGAAAATGCTAATTCAATGATTTTGTTTCTTAATGTCCTCGTTGATTATGAATTTTTTAAAACAATTGTCAAAAGATAGTGAACTGTCCAAACCTGCATCTGGTGTGTTAAGGTCTATAGAAATCGAAAATTCTGTTATCATGAAAACTGTCTGCATGGTAACCTAAAGCCGTGTTTCATACCATATTACAATTTCCATGGTAACCTCAAGCCGTGTATCATTCCATTTTATAATTTCCATAGCAAGTTTCATATATATTCTGAAGGAAACACTACAGTTCCTTTGCTTCAGATTCATATCTTTCTTTTGAAGACTAATAAGGTGCTTTGACATTTGTTAAAAGAAAATCTAGGTATTTGGTTTCAACTAGATCTTTGCTTTTTAAACAGCGCAAATCATTCAATTTCATTAACTCTAGTAAACAAAATGACGTGATCGGCAGTCTTTTTGATACTGTTTTGTATATTTATTTAAAATCTAACTACGAAAAGAATTACATTTTTGATTTTGACAAATGCAATAATTTACTTAGACATAGCATAGATTTTGTATAGTTTGAAAATTATTTATTTGGATTTTTTGTCTTTTATTTCCATTTTTAGTTTTCTAAGACTTCTGGTAATTGTTTTTATTTATCTTCTGTCTCAGTTAAATAATATTAAATTATAGGTAATTATATACTGCTATTTTTTCTATTGGTTGATCTAACAACAAATTTTCTGAACCATTTAATTGTGACGACAAAGTAATCCATACATTCTTGATTCTTCCCAAAGAGGTAAGAACTATCAGACTTTTTCCTCAAAGGAACGAATATTCGTCTCGAGAGACTGAAGGATTAGATGATAGCAATGCAGGATTGAACCTCACAAATGATCCAATTAACACGGCACTTGACGTAAAGCCACACAAATGACCCAGTTAACATGGGACTTGACGTGAAATTATTGTTTATTTAATTTAGAAAACACTTTAGAAAAAAGGCACACAGATCACAAAATATAGAGGAACTTGAGAACAATTATACAGTCAGCCTACATTTAATCTATTTTAATCTATTTAATTTTATAACAATGGCAGATCCCATCCACCCACCCACCCCAAGGAAAAAGTAAATGATAACATTCAGCAAAATTTGTATTATGTTATGCTAGTCGGCGAATTAATGAATTTTCCAAGAGAACTGGACTAAATTATCAATTTTAATTTTCCGCTCAACTTTTTAAGGAACATTTACAACAATATTATGAAAGAATTTCATCCGCTATTGTTTCAATCAGTTAGTGCAGTTGTGGTATATCGGCCTGTCATGCAAAAGAAACACTTTCAAACCCCATAATGAACTTAATTCTTTTGTTTCAAATCTTTTTCTCTCAGTATGTGATTTCTAACCATGAATTAGGCACGGAAATTATGTTACTAGTCATATTTTCTGTGCGAATGTAATAGAACAGAAGAACATAAACGGCAAACATCCGATATGAGCTTATGGGGGCGCTCTTATATATATATATATATATATATATATATATATATATATATATATATATATAGATAGATAGATAGATAGATAGATAGATAGATAGATATTCCGTACTTTTGAGAGATTGACAGTTGTAAAGTGAAGTTGTTCGCATTTGCAACATGCACAATGTAGAGAATATTTGCATACCTCTATGCTACGTTCGTGTGGCTGATGTTTCTTTACATATCGTACTGGTGGAAATTGTACAAGCTCTACAAACAATGCTAAACGTCATGGCTGATTCCATGTACTGGAACAATTAGGCTCAATTAGTCCAAAGTACACTAATTTTAAGAGTTATTAAAATAGAGAAAAAGGCTCTTGCCAGAGTAGGGAAAACCAGCTTATGAAAGTGCAACTGATGAACTGCAAAATATATAAAAAAAACAAAACCAGGAAATGAAGCTAGCCGTTTTTTCACAGGTGCACATCTGAAGAAAGACCAAACTGTATACTCTACACCCCAAATTACACTTATCAATCGTACACCAAAAAGTGAATTAAAAGTTCTTCTAACATACCTAAGCTATGCAAGGTATATTTTAAAAAGCCAGGACAATCTGTGATGAAAACCTGGAAAATTCTTCTTACTTAACTATCCAACCATATGCAAAATGCGAAATTGTAAAGCCCTACATTAATAGATTTGCAACTTCAATCACTTCAGTTAGCCAATACAATAAACATAAAAGTTCCTTGTTACGAGTGACTAACGGATATATTTCACAGAGTGGATGAAAAACATGGCGAAATGTATCCTTTATTCATTCGTTACAAGTAAATATCATGGATATCTTCGTAGTTATCAACAAGATTATTGCAGTCGCGGATCCAGTGATACAGGAAAATGAATCTCGTCTTTTGATTGAGATATAAAGCGTGTAAACCGACGGCATTTTTAGTGTCACAATGATGGATCCACTACGTGTATATAAATTATTTTCAAAACCTCTGATAATAAATCATTACACAAACCTCATGACCTTGACCTCTGAACTTTCAACTAGTCCAATCCTCTGCTGATATTTTCCGAATCTAATAACAATTAATGTATAAAAGCATAGGATATAGACTGTTCATATAGGTCCTAACAATTTACCCTAAAAACTAAACAATTCACTCCAAGCACTTTACGTTTGATGGCTGAATCCCTCCTTCCGAATCATGCGTCATGTGCATTACTGAATGTGGTTAAAACGTACATACCTATCTATAGACACATGATATATTTTCTCCCCATAAATACTGACCATTGTGACGTTAATCTTTGACCTATTTGACCTCAACAACAGTAGCGACATTAATATCCCTTTGTAGACATCTTTGCAAGGTCGAGAATTGATGGTTTTTAAAAAATAGTCTCTAGAAATTTCGAATGTGAAATGAAGCAGATTTTGACAGATTATATTCGATATATGAATCCTTGTGACATGTCTCAGTATGGCAGTGGGCTAAAATAGGACAAACCAGTAAGGTATTTTCTTTTACAGCCAGACAATGAGAGGCGTTTCTCAAGTACAGCTCGATATGTGTTCTGAATGTGGAATGTATATACAGGCTTCATACGTCATATTTGTGTCACATGTCCTTATATGTAGGGCTTCATAAACTCTCTTTAGTATGTCCTGACTGATAACTTTCCACTGAGCCTGCATGCTACGTTATTTAACGTAGAAGAATAGCTGCAACTGCAGCATATTATAGGTCAAAGGTTACCAGCAGTTATAATTGACAAAGAAATCTCAAAGTTATTTGTCCGGAATGAAGCATACGTTGTCACTAAGTGTTCAGCAATGTTCTACAGAGAGAAGATTGGTAACTTCCGTAGATTATTCTACATTTCATGGTGGATATAAAATGTAAGCATTTTGAGTCTAATATTCCATTTTATAGCATAGATGAACAGTGTTACGATAGTCGTACGTTATAACTCTTTACAAGCTTGTATGCACAAAATTTTAATGTCGCTTCCATGGCCTACCTTTTCCTTTCTACGCAGGACTCAAGGCTAAATAGTTTGCCAATATCTTGCATTATATGTATATACTAGTGTTTGTTTGTATTTGTTTGTTTATTAACTTATTTAATTTTGTGAAAGTTTTATCATTATAATCAAGAGGTTTATTACATTTAATTATTATATTATCTAATCTGCTACAAAAGGAAACAAATATGCTCATTGTGATGCTAAAGTATATTCACAGTATTAATTTGGTACCGTAGGTCATTTATAGAGACCACAAGGTAATAAACAGGGACCACTACACAAGGTCATTCACAGAGACCACTACTCAAGGTCATACATTGAGGCCAGAACACAAGGTTATTTATATAGATCACCACAAAGGTCATTCATAGAGACCACTTCACAAGGTATTTCATAGGGACCAGTGCGCAAGGTCGTTCACAATGACAAGTACAGAAGGTCTTTCATGGAGACCGCTACACAAGATCGTAAATGGAGACCAATGCACAGATATCATTACTTTTAATGTATGCAGAGAATTAGTCAAACACGTGTTTGCCAGCAAATAAATCATACTAGATACAATGGTTAACTACATCGACAAGGTAGTATTTAGTTTTTTGAAGACAAACCAGTTTCTCCGTAAAATGTCTGGCATGTAAATGGTATTTTGTTTACGTTCGAAAGTTGAATGCCAAGCATAACTAAGTGGCTATTATGTGCAATATGCAGAAAAACAGGATGTAAAAGAAAGTGTTTGTTGCCTTTTGTACTAGACTTTTAAGTATACAGGACTGTAGGGAAACAGAGTGACCTCTGATATGAAGTCGTTTGTGTTTCAATTTCAAGTGGTTAACTCATTTGGGGGATCTTTACACACTATTCAATGAATAGACTCGTTATAACATCTGGAATGTTGAATTCTCCTGTTGGGCTGAGATGCTACATCCACCAAAACAGTTGCATCTATCCGTCACCGTTTATTCTTATAATGCAACAAACGAGTCTGATCTTCATTTTGCTTTGCCTGAAACTATGGGTGCTGGAATCCACAGCTGCAGTCCTGCTAGAAGATGCAGAAATAAGCGACGTTAGTGCTGTACGTCTACGTCTGGAAGAAGAAAAAGAGAAACGTATTCTTCTAAACAATGACGTTGAGGTACTTATGCTGAAAGTAGCCAGACTGGAACGTCAAATGACCCAAGTCTTACAAAATCATCCGGAAGGTAAGCAGTCTTACCGAATATAATTATACAAAAGCTTTCTTGTTTGTCAAATCATTTCATTCTGGCAGGACCGATAACCATAGAGCTCGAACGGCTTGATACGAACTAATACTGAGTGTGAAATCGTTTGCTCTTGGCAGCACAAATATCCATATAGATAGAACGTTACTATAAAATAATGCTGAGGAACACCTCTAGCTAAATTCTTAAGATAATTCTTGAGTTCATCGAAACAAGCTTAAACTCATTGGATATCTATTTCAAAAGTAATAAACGAGGTTGGCTAAATTGTACACCAGACTTTTTGATCTTGTTCACGTTTTGGTAATATTATTCGTTGAAAGACTGGTTAGGTCTGATTCCATGTTACTGCTCTTATAAGGAACAGTTTCTCAGTTACGCAAACAACCATCACAGGAGGTCAAGTAGCGCTAATAGCTCTCTGAAGAGATTGTTGGCAATTGATACTAAACGACTTAAAAGTTGAAACAAAATGCAGATTTTAAATGACTCAGACTGCACACAAATGAAACATTCACCCGTGCAGCAGTCTCTATTAACAGTATCTGTTGCATGCCCAAGTCTTGGTGTCACTGATAGGTACTGTGACATCTTCGAATGGCATTGTTTTCTGTAGTAATTTGAAAATCGCTGTTTAACAAAGAATAGTTACTATTGGTGACATCAGTGCAAGAAATATTTCAAGGTGATATGGAGGTTTGTTTAGTCGAGTGGCATTTCTGTGCAAGGGTATGAACTTCTGGTGTGGTTCACAAGGGATTTACATGAAAACTTATGCCACAAAATCGGACAAATAAGAGAAAATAGCTTCATATATTAGAAGCTGGTCCGTTTCGTTACCATGTGTGCATTAATCAATCCAATAATCATAAAGAAAATACTTTTAGAATGAATAATTAAAACAAACCGTTGAGAGTGCCTCTCCAAATGAATAACTATATTATTTTGCAATGCATTCCATAATAAGTTTGGAACATACATACATACGTCGCTGTTAATGGCTTTCTTTCTTTGTTTTTCTCCAGAAGCACTGCTATGAAAAGGAGACATTAAATTCAGATTTGCAATCAATTTGATTGTTTATGGATCCTGGTTGGAATAATAAGCGTAGTTTCATCCATAAAATAGTAGTCTTTCCCTAAATTAAACTATTTCCATATATTTTCCGGTGCAGCATTTATTGCTTAGAAAGCACTTTTGTAGCGCGGTGTTTGTACACATACATCAGATTTTCACTTAACAGTAAAGTGATTTAGCTTAATAGTTTTGTGGTTTTGTGGCCTTCATGCCATTTTTCAGCACATGATAGGTTATACTTGGCGGCCAGTGTATTTGGATGAGGAATAAACAAGGAAAACCTGATTAGAACTACCGACTCACGGGAAACTACTGACAAACATTCCTACATACCCACGTTGTCTGAGACGAGGTTCTAACTCACGCGTACAGAAATGTCAGTGATCCGTAACGGCATGCACCCAAGATAGTTCTGACACCCGAGGCGCGAATTTAATTTAAGACTAAACTGAACATTTTACACTGATAATGCAACAAAAATCTCACGTGTTTGCAGAATATACACATGAGTGAAATACAAATCAGGGAGATTGACTCTTCGTCAATAGTCCCAAGAATCAAACCAAATCCAATGTAGAGGCAGCGAGTAAAAGTATCACGACGTTATTGGTCGATCTTCGTTATTATTAGGCTTTCTAAAGTTTCTTCCCGTCAGTGCTTTGTCCATTTGGAAATAAACATGCAAAAGTCACTGGCAAAAAGAATTGTTTCACATGCGGAAGACCCAGTTGTATCTGAAACATTTCTTACTTGGTAAAACATTACTAGATTAATGATGTAATGCATTTCTTGTGTTTTATTGATAAAGATAAAGCAAATATATTCAGCAATAGCGTCATTCTATCGAACGTCCTCTTCAGACTGCCTTAATGCAGAAGGATATATGCATCCCAACTGGCTTTTGCTTGCAGGGAAATGAGACTAAATAAAGTTATGCTGCAAACTCAACCAGAAGTGATGAAGTGAATCTGAATAATTGTCGTCATTATCCGATTATTGTAATAGATTTACATGTTCGAGAATTGAAATTAAACGTACTAGAGGGGTATAGCAAGAGAGTAGAATTTCAAACAGAACGTGTGCATTTGTATCTGTATTCATCAACCCATTTTTAGCTCACACACACACACACACACACACACACACACACACACACACACACACGATGAATCACATTACAAAGCATGATTTTCGTTTAGTAGGTTCAGTAAATGGAACCTATATGCATATCGTAATATAAGTAACTCATGTTTAAAATCAAATTTTTAAAGTTTGTTCTTATCCTTTGCCGTCATCACAATGATAGAAAATGTATAATACTGTCCAGATATGTCTCCACCTCTTTGCAAATTTTAATAGATTTCCAGATCATCAATAAATGTAAATGCCAAATAATTGATAATAGGAAAACATAGATCATAGCTGAGTAAAGTAGTCGGTAGTTTCCCTCACAGCTCGTTCGTAAATCTGGATGGTGATCTGACGTCTCAGGTGACGAAAATACGTATGAAGACAAACCAGCAAAGAAACATATCGCCCAAAAAAGGATCTTAATGTCTCCCTAGAGGGACCTAAACAGAGCCAAAATAATGCATCTGAAACAAAATCTATTAAGGCACGGACAGATGCGATCCATGTCCAAGTAACCTTGTTGACAGTGCCAACCCATAAGGGGCTAGGGGTCGCAATTGCGTGCCCTCTTGCCACTTTCTACATGCCAAGCTATTCTACCATAATTATCATTTTATTAAATTACTTATTATTCATTTTTATGCAAATTAAAATAAGCTGTTTAAAAAATCGAAATTTGACCAATTCAAGGCCATTCCAAACATAAATACTTTTGGGTATATGGCACGAACTACAACAATAGAACATAACCTATAAATACACACACACACACACACACACACACACACACACACACACACACGGAGAAAAATGGATCCCTGGCAAGGATCACTAACTTTATCAGGGCAAGGTAACCAGCCGAAAAGTGTATTGCCTGTGGAGCCCTTCATAAATATACTTTAGACACGGAAATGGAATGGAAAGAAACCTGGATACAGTAATCAAACCGACTCAAAGAAAAAGAACCATAATTCAAATGATATAAATAATAAAACTTTTCTCTTCTAAATTATTTTTGATCTTTATCATAAAGACCGCATGAGCATATCGGGGGTGGGGGAAGACACGAACATATAAAAAGCATTGTAATATTTGGCATAAGGCGCCTCAAGAATTAGTCAATTTAACCTAGCTGAGGCTTCAAGGAGTGTCTTGACATTTCGGCTGAAGGACAGTTAAGAGGACTTCCATATCTGCTTAGGAAATAAAATATTTATCAGAGCTCGCACCTAATCCGAGAAAGGGCTTTTAGAACAATTTTGTTCGTGCGCATTTCGTCCCACCTGAAAAATCATAATAGTGTTGCCAGTAGTGGCCTGAAAGTTAGCATTTTATAATGAAATATTTATGTCGCATATGTTAGCATTTACATAACATGTGCAATGTTAGAGAGAGTGATAATTTTTTGGGAGTGGCGAGAATATCCCATCCGCAACTGATATAAAGCCAATGAGACGTGAGACATCTTGCGGCATACAACCCTTGCCAGAAATCCGAATAATAACCATATACCAATGCAAGAGGTTTCCACCCACAAAATGGGGTTGTCTTGACATTCGTGTTGGCAGTTAATGGGACTTCCGTACCTGCTGAGGAGCTAACATTTATCATGGCTATCACCTGGTCCAAGACAGGGCTTTTGCAGCAATTTTGTTCGCACCCATTTGGCCTCATCTGAAAAATCATAATAGTGTTGCCAATAGCCTCTTGAAAGTTGGCATTTTACAATGAAATATTTATGTTGCGTATGTCAGGGTTAACAAAACATGTGCGATTGGAGAGATTGATACTTGTATATTTTGGTATGTAGAGAACATCCCGTCTACAACTTATATGAAGCAAACGAGCTTTGGGACATATCTTACGGTATGCAATCCTTACAAAAACTGCGAATAATAACAACTAAATTCATACCGTTGTTGCCAGGATGAGCAGTTGCCCAAAAGTACTAAGTGCGCACGGGTCTATTTTTGAGTGTTTCATGGTCTGAGACCAAAATATAGTATTATTGATTATCTCAAGGCAAATGAGTCAGAAAATCCCATTGAAAATCTGGCGGCCTTCTAAAGAAATAATAATAATCGGCGTGGCAAAGTTGGAAAACATAAGAAGACGCGGAACAAATATTGATTCTGGCGAATAAGAACTATATATCATTATTACTGAAGGGGTGGGGTGGGGTGCGAAACAGGGTCTATGGGTCTTCAAAGTTAAAATAGGGTTCCGTCACTTTGGGGTCTATGGGACTTTAACATGGGGAATTTAACATAGGGAATGTATAGCGACAATGGATTGGGCCTGTCTAAGGTCAATAGGAATTGGAGACGGGTGACGTCACGTTACTGGACATTGGCAACAATGTTGCAAGTGGCTGACCTCAATCGAACAGAACACTGGCAACAATGTTGCAAGAGGCTGACCTGAATACGCACTGCTCTAGGTAGGGACAAACACAATAGAGACATAGACATAGAAACATGTATAGAGACAAAGACATAGACAAACAAACAAAGACACATGTATAAGGCAAAGAGAGCAAATCTTTTCTAGGCAGTGGAGTGGCCCTGAAAAGGACCTTTGGTTCTTTTTTCTTAACACCATTCCGTTAACATAGCGGGCATCTTA
Source organism: Megalonaias nervosa (assembly GCA_016617855.1). Lineage (NCBI taxonomy): Eukaryota > Metazoa > Mollusca > Bivalvia > Unionida > Unionidae > Megalonaias > Megalonaias nervosa. The sequence continues at coordinate 14,763 of JAECUM010012118.1, forward strand.
CCGATCTTCTTCTCTATCTTAAACTTCGTCTAACCTCTGGTCCGTAGATGAGGACTCGCTTCAGACAGCCTTGTCTCTCCACATAGATCCTTCGTTTCCAAACAGTCGTATGGGTGATCTTGATGATTGTCCATGATGATTTAACATCCATGGGTACGGAACAGCATCGACGATACGAGAGTAGATGTTTCTACGTTTGTCCACATCTTCTGACGAGAACAGGTGAAGCGAATGAAGTGAACCGCGGTTATTTATAGTGAAAAAGGGGATCGAAACGGACTGAGATTTTTCACCAATCCAAACAAGCGCTACAAAATTCAGCCACAGCGCGGAGTCTGTCTTCCAATCCGAAGAGAGATGCCTGTGACGTCACATTCCCTATATAGGTGCGCTAGCGTCTGTGCGCAGTGAATCTACGCGAGATTGTTTTTGAAACATGACGGAAACCAAGAAGACGATGAATTGGGGTGCACCGGCTGTGGAGACAAGAACTGAGGGTATAGGAGCGGCTACCAAAGTTAACACAGGTCTACGTCCAGAAGAGGTCGGTTTTAATTGGGATTTAGTGGATTTTCTTTCTTCTTCGCAAGAATTTGTTCCGGTAACAATACCTTTGCCACCTTCTCCTTCTTTACCACACGTCGAGGATTTTAAACAGAGACAGTAAGAAGAAATGGAGAATGTTTTGCAACAGCAGAAAGAACCAGAACAAGCTTTTCTCCTTGAACAGCAACAGCGAGAAGAAGAGGCAAGAAGGAAACGACAGGAAGAAGAAGAAGCAGAGAAGAAACAAGATCTAGCAGAGAAGGAGAACATTGAAACCCAAACGATGATGGTAATCTTGGACATTTTGGCAGAGTTAAGGAGTCTGAAACAAATGTAACAGACTTCTTTACTACGACCCAAGAGAAAACGACCTTCCCGAGCCAAACAGCCCAACCCTGTTTACGCATCTACTATGCCTGATATACCAGCACTAGTGATTTCTACCAAATCATCGAAAGGAGCAGGTCCAGAAATAGGCCTTGGCCGTGGCAAAGACTAAAAGAAGTTAAAGCTGATTGCTTCTCGTTCCTGAGTTTGTCTTTTTTAAAAACAAAACAAACACCCAACGGTCCTTTTCAGGGCCACCCACCTCTCTCGAAAAGAGATAGTATTCATTTTGCCAAAATCAATTAAAACTAAAAAATCCCTTTTTACGCATGACGTACGTGTTTCAGTGCGAGAGTGTATCATTCTAAAAAATCAAAACCAGGAGACACTTACGTTTCTCTTTCTGGTCTATTCTGATACAAATGTTACAATCCAATTCACAGGACAACACTTTAAAAAGTTCATAGACTTCTTCTGTGTCTTTGTTCACTCTCTCCTTTTTCCTTTCTGAATTTCTTCACTTTCACAGCTTTTTCCTCCTCTTCCTCCTCACTTTCGTCTCGTCTTCTTTTCTTCTCTTTATTCTCTTTCTTCACGTGTCGGGATTCTTCCTTTGCCGAAGGCACCTCTTCTTCTTCTTCCTCTTCGGAACTCCTCTCTTCCTCCTATTGTTTCTTAGGGCACTCTGAAGACCAATGTTCTTTCTCTTGACAGTAACAACAGGTATATTGACTTTTGCCTCTTTTGACACCTGTCTTGCTTTTTTGACGGTCTGGACATTCTGAAGACCAATGCCCTTTCTTCTGACAGATATAGCAAGTATCTTGACTTTTGTCTGGAAAGGAGGGGGAGTAGTCTGTTGCCTTGTCTGAAGAAAACTTTCGTATGACACTTCCCAAAGCTGTGATCAGAAGTTTGATCTGTGTGGGCTCGTCCATCGTTCTGTTAGGCTTGAGAGTGAAATGAATACTTGGAGGGAAGGCACTGGCCCTTTATATATACACTGGTCTGACATGGATAGATAAAGGTCATGGCGTTTCAAATGTAGTCGTTCGACGTTTTGTGGTCAAGATGAAACGATCGCATCATTTCGTGAAGAAAGGAGAAGAAAGTAAGAGACAGAAACATGATTTATCGCCTCGCACAGTAGCTGAAGTCTTGGCTCAAATTCATGCCAGCAATTTTGAAGATGACTTTTGAGTGATCCAGAATCCAGGCCCAGAGAGTTTATACCAAACCAAAGTCCACCACCACCACCACTAAACCCTGAAAAGTACTACCACATTCGAGAGACGGACAAAAGCTCCTCTAGAAAATTTATAACCACGGCCTACAGTTACACGGTGAAGTTTAAAGATTTCAAGTCCAACATGCCGCTGGAGAAAGCAGAGGGGTTTATCACCTATGCGTGGGATTCTTTGGTAACCACTATGAAACAGCAATGTGAAGCCAAAGAAGACGATCGCTTGAGACTTTCCATTCATCACGACAGTTTGAAGTCACCTGTTTGGATCAAGTTTAGCAGCCCAGCAGAATTGACACCTTCGAATGTCATCGACAAGATTCAACACATGCAACAATTCAAAGAGAAGTTTCACATCACCGATGGAAAAGCGTCACTGTTCATGACCCACGTATCTCCTCTCAAAGGGACCGGACAACGCAAAAAAGTGTATTTGTTGGACCTTCGTAGCACCAAAAAGAGCCTCCTACAAATTAACACCCCTCAAGACCAGATGTGTTTAGCCCGTGCCATCGTGGTGGGACGAACGTATGCCGACAAGAACGACACGGCAGAATGGCAAAGAGTCTGAGAGAACATTCGACAATCGGACCTAGCCAAACAACGAAGTGACGCAGAACTCCTGTTACAGCAAGCGGAAATATCCAAAGACACGCCCTGTGGCATTCCTGAAATGCAAACATTGCAAGACGTATTGGCTCCACGCTACACTTTGAAAATACATCGTCAAGAAGTGCGCGGACCTCTGTTGTTTCGAGGCAAAAATTTTAAAGACGGAAAATACATTCACGTCTATCATCACAATGAACATTTCGATGCCATCACGAGTATTGCCGGATACCTGGGATACAGTTATTACTGTGGGAAATGTGACCAAGGCCATAACAATCGAGAGCAACACAAGCATTGTGGGTCGAAATGCTCAGGATGTTTAGCCTCTAAACCCTGTCTTAAGGAAAGACAACCACGAATGCATTACCCAGATTGTCATCGCACTTTTGTCAGCCCTACTTGTTACTAACGACATCTGAAGACGCAAGGTTCACAGCAGAAAAGTGCATGTCAACTCCTGAGATTGTGCCCTACTTGTGGACAAGTCACACGTACCAATAATACCAAAGCGATGTCACATTTGTCACCAAATCGTGGACTTGGAACAGGAATGCTACATTAAAAAATGCCATTCCAAACAAGAGGAGGAAGATGACCAGAAGAAAGGGAATTTCATCTTTTTCGATCTCGAATGCATGCAAGAGATCGGTATTCATATTCCTAATTTCTGTATGGCTCATTGAGCCTGCGAGAATTGCATCCAAGAGCCTATCTTTAGTCATTGCCCTTACTGCAGAAAGATTCCCGGAGGACGTGAAAAAAATCTTTCTGGGACCGAACACGCTAGCCGAGTTTGCCCAATGGGTCTTAAACCCCATCGACGAGACGTGGAGCCAAGAGGACATAGAACATTATAGAGATTGTCATCGCCATTCCACGGTGATGGCTCACAATTTCTCGGGATACGATGAGCAATTTCTTCTCAGATACTATACGGAACAAAGTACCGAACACCCTAAAGTGACTTTGAACGGAGCCAAAATCATTTCCATGCAAGTGGAACAAGTGCAGTTTAAAGATTCGATGAGTTACTTAGTCATGCCTTTGAGTCGAATGCCTAAAACGTTTGGAATGACAGAAATGGCCAAAGACTATTTTCCGGAATTTTCCAATACCGAAGCCAATCAACACGCCGTTTTACCTCATTTGCCTGAGGCTCACTACTACGACCCCGACAATATGCGTACCGAACAACGAGAAGCTTTCAACACTTGGTACCACACTCACACCTCGGACCCCTTCGATTTTAAGGAAGAAATGTTCAAGTATTGTCGTTCCGACGTGGACATTTTGCTGCGTTGCTGTGGAAAATTTCGAGAACTGTTCATGGAACACGGAGGAATCGATCCTTTGAAGAAGACTCACCATTTCCAAAGTGTGTTCCTTAGTGTACCGCCAACGATTCATGCCCGAAAAGACCCTGGCTGTCATAAGCCCTCAAACGACGAACTTTGTCAAACGTCAATATTAGGTCAAAGCCCTACGCTGGCTACATTACTTGTGCGACAAGGAAGACAAATGGATTCAACACGCCCACAACGGAGGAGGCGAAAAGAGACCATCTGAATGTATTCGGTGGATGGATGGGATTTAGAAAACCCCAAGATCGTGTACGAGTTTAACAGATGCTTATTTCACGGGTGTCCCATCCGTTACCCTCAACGTGCCACTAAAAATCAATTTTTGCAACGGACCATGGAAGACTTGTACTAAGCCACCTGTCAGCGTCGCTTGAAGGTAGAACAGCAAGGATTCCAAGTGGTGGAAATGTGGGAACACGAGTACGATCACCGATTGAAAACTGATCCCGAGTTTAAAAGCATCGTGGAAAGTTACAAGTTGGTGGACCCGCTGAACCCGCGGGAGAGTTTGTATGGAGGACGGACGAATGCCACCTGTGTGCTGTACCAAGCCGACGAGGAGAAAGGAGAAGAAATCACATACTTGGATGTGTGTTCGCTGTATCCTTATGTGTGGAAATATTGACACTTTCCCGCAGAGTACCCGCAATTGCTGACGGAACACATCGACCTGGATATCATTGGGCAATACGATGGGTTCATCAAGTACAAAGTCTTGCCTCCCACGGACTTGTACCATCCCATTTTACCTCACCACATCAAAGGAAAACTGATTTTTCCCTTGTGTCGTACTTGTGTCGAAACGTGCAACCAAGACCGACCTTGTCAGCACACTCAGGAAGAACGCGCCTTGACGGGAACGTGGGTAAGTGTCGAATTGTTTAGACTTGGGATACCAACTGTTAGAAATGTACGAAATTTACCATTTTCCCAAGACAGAAAAATATCACAAGGGCGACAAGACTCATAAAGGCATTTTCGCAGACTACGTGGATTCCTTTTTGAAACTGAAACAAGAAGCCAGTGGCTATGCTTCCTAGTGCCAGACTCCCGAAGACCAAAAGAAATTCAAAGAGGAAGACATTACTTTAGTCCACGTGGAGACAAACGAAGGAAGGCGATCGTTTTCCAAAGTGATGTTAAATTGCTTGTGGGTCAAAATGGCACAACGACCGTGTTTACGTAACACGGAGTATTTGACAGAACCTTCCCTCTACTTCCAGATGATTCACGAGAAAACCAAAATACATGAAACACGTTCACGTCGTTCCTGAGGACTTGATCTTTGTCAATTACGAAGAACTGGACTTTGTAGAAGCCGACGAATTTGGAAATGTCATCATTGCAGCCTACGTGACAGCACATGCTCACTTAAAATTGAAAGAAGCTTTACACCAATTAGGAGATTGTGTACTGTACTTTGACACGGACAGTTGCATCTACATCGATTGCCTGGGCAACTGTCACCCCGTTATCGAATGAGACCGTTTAGGAGCCCCATCGACAAGATTCTAAGTTTTGCTAGTGACGGGTCCTAAAACTTATGGCTATGAGTACCGTGACATACAAGGAGAAGTGCACACCGAGTGTAAAGTGAAAGTATTGACTCCCAATTATCGCACCTGTCGAGTGGTGAACGATTGCGTGTTGAAAGAAGCCTTGCAGACAGGACAGGATGAAAACTTTAAAGTGACCACCTACGAACCTCACAAATGTTGTACGTTTACCCACACACCAAATCGTCAGTAGGCCCTTGGAAAAAGGCTATCAAATCGTGTAACAGAAGCGAGTACTGCTTCCCAACCACTTCACTTTACCCGTACGGTCACGTCGATATTGGCCAGCATATAAAAAGGGACAACGTCGAAGACCAATAGTGGCAATGGGCGTATAGCCTTCTGCAAGAATAGCAAAGCAATTCCATCGTGCTTGTTGAAGATATTTCTGGCGAAGACGACGGGATTGTGTCTGACCTCAGTCAAACACATCTGGTCATCTTCGACGACATGTTAGGAGAAGACGAAAAAGACATTAAACTGTGGTTTACGCGCAAAGGGTATCATCGTAATGCTAGTGTCATTTACACCACCCAAAATTTATTTCAACAAAGTAAAGCCCATCGCACCATCAGTCTCAATGCTCATTAAGTGGTCTTGTTTAAAAACCCTAGAGAAAAATCGCAAGTGCAAGTCTTAGCCATACAGTTAGGAACGCCTTGGCTGACTCATGCGTACGACGATGCCACTCAAGCCCCACACGCCTATTTACTCGTGGATTTAAAACCCACCAGCCCCGATTATTTGCGATTTCGTACCTATCTGTCTCATCACTGGTGCCACGTACACGATCCCGTCGTCGCCTTAACAACAACAACAACAAAAAAGTCTATAAAAACCTCGCTCACATTGGGTCTGTTTCACACATCGTCAACATGACTTCCCTTCAGTCTCATCTTCCCGTCAAATTGATTCGTGCTTTGTACGGCATCAGTCACAAAAACATTGAACAAATACGTTCTCGTGTCTTAGAAGCCAGCCTAAAAGAAGTTTTATGATGATTTACGGTGACAGCGCGTCAATTACTGCAAAGCATCATTCACATTCCTCATCAAACCAAACGCTTTTTTGAGAGAAACAAAGTAGCCTTGACGCAACTGGCCGATCCCCGCATCGACACTCAAACCAGAAAGCAAATCATTTTGAAACCTAGATGTAGTGGTTGTCTAGGTGTCATCATTCGCTCGCTCCTAAAATGGGATTCCAATGCTCCCAAAGTTCTCCGCAAGAAAAGAGCCACTCCCCAACGTACCCAGAAGAAAAAGAAAAAGAGCAACGGTGTCAAGACCAGGTCACAGCCTCAGAAAAAGAAAAGTGATACCAGAAAAAGAAAAAGAAAAGCCCACAGAAAATAGCTTCTACCCGCACGAGAGGCACAGCAGCCATGACACAAACTTACATTCGCAAGCCACGACCTGCTGCAACGTTGACCGCGTTTCCAGTAGCCTTAGGTTCTTCCACTTCTTCGTTACTGGTGATGCCAGCCAAACCCAATTTGACACGTGTTATTCCTAATTTGATGAAACAATGGAAATCCGCGTCTCCAAGAACTTCTCCAGCGGTGAACCCTCTTCCTTTTTAGCGGCAGATGCCACTGATCACAAAGGACCTGCCCCCAAAATCAAAGTCCAAGAGAGATCGGGTATGTTACAGAGTTTACTGGATTTACCCAAGCAAGAACTGCCCCGATTTAGTCCGTTGCGAACTCCTCAAGGTCGAGTGATGTCTGTCATCAAGTTGATACGACGTAAAGATAATCAGTAGCGACGCATTCCATTATAAAAAAGACCTGGGGCAATCGATGGCGATCAGTGTTTTTGCACTCCTTAACGCACATAGATGTCCCCTCAAACATGTGCAAACCGTCACCATCCTCGTTCTTCCGTCCAAAAAGGAAAAGGAAAATGAATAAGACAGTCACGTCATCCGAAAAAACAAACACTTAGCCAAGCATCAACGTCACCCGAAGAAAAGACACACTCGTCCAAAGAAAAAGGAGAAGCAACCAAAGGGAGGAGTTTTCTTTTTAATGGATAAGTTAGTAGATGATTTCGCCAAAAAGATCGATTACAAGCTCCATACAAAAAAAATAAGATAAAAGGGCGCATGTCGAGCCATGGACGTCAGCGTATTTTGTGCACCAAAGATGTCCCCTCAAAGAAGTGCACACCACTACGATGGTCGTTCTCCTGTCCAAAAAGGAAAACGAAAATGAAAAGGACAGTCTTGTCGTTTGACTCGACATCCGAAAAAGCTCTTAGCCAAGCATCGACATCACCCGCAGAAAAGGCACACTCGTCCAAGGAAAAAGAAGAGCAACCAAAGAGGAGGATTTTTGTCGATTTCGGAAAAAAATCGTCACCTTTTTGACGAAGCGATAGTCAAAAAAGATAGAAGGCCGTGTGCCAAGTCATCGATGTCAGTGTTGTTTTGGTGTGTGTCCTGGAACCAACAAACAAACAAACAAAGATGTCACCCCCCAGAAGACATCCTTCTTCTTCCCCAAAGGAAAGAAAAGGAAAGGACTGCCTCCTCGTTTAGGCAAACAATGGGGCGCGTTGTCCATCCTGTCCAAAGCTTCTCCACCCGTGCGAAAAAATTCATTGAAACCGCCTCCAAAGAGGTCATCGATACCGTGTGCGAATGTTGTATGAATGTCTTGAAAGGAATGATACCTTTGTCTAAACATCAGAAAGAATGCTTAGCCAAGCATCGACACGTTCTTCGGCAAATGGTCCCAAAAAATCCTCATTCGTAAAAAGAAAAAGATGTTGGTGCAACGCGGAGGATTTTTACCCCTGTTAGAATCTATTGTCAAAAAAGTAGTGGGATCCATGCTGTGTATGTTGGGAGGTAGATTAGGATAAAAGGAGGATTCTGGAGTCAAAAGATCTCAGACGTGAGCATTGAAATCCGATGAAAGGGCGAAAACTGTCTTTAGTACCTTACAAACGATGGATGGAATACCATCGTTGCCAAAAACAACGGACCCCGCATTTACCTCCCAATCCTCATTTGACCGAAATGTCCCAGTTACAACACTAATTGCAATCGTTGATGGATCACAGCGATTTGTCAGAAACGGAAAAATCGCAAAGGTAGGGTCAACTGTTGCAACGACTGAAACTCTTTCACCAGAAAGCTTTAGACGAAACAGCTCTATCAACTATGAAAGATTTTAAGACACTAATGAAAACTCCATTACCAACACTACCACCACCCCAGCGGTCAAGACAGACGCAGCCCCGCGGATGCCTGAGGAAAAAGAACACCGTCAGCAGCTCCCATCCCTAGTAATATCGCAGCGTCGTTGCTGACCCCTTCCCCTACACCCCAACGATAAGAACTTAAAGATTGGGTTAAAAAGATAGTGTCCACTCCTATTTCGACAGAAGTCAAAAACAAAGAAGGGAAACCAGAAGTGAAAAAAGAAAAGAAGACCAAAGTCATCACATTACCACCACCGCCACCACCACTATCTTCGACTTCTACTCCCGTGGCACATCGGACACGGAAAGCTGTTTCCAAACCACCAGCTCGTCCCATTCAGAGTAGCATCAGTGAAGAGTGGATGACCTACTAAAAAATGGAGAAGGTGTTAGCCAGCATTTACTACGATCCATCCCATCCTGCAGGTTACTACGGAGTTGAGAAATTGTATCGTGCTGCCAAAACTCGACTGAAAAGTGTCAGTTTACCTCAAGTACAACGATGGTTACAAGAACAAGCCACGTACACCTTACACAAACCCATTCGACGAAAATTTTCCAGAAGTCGATCCCGAGTGGAGGGTATTGATCATCAATGGCAAGCCGATTTAGCCGGTGTCTCTCATTTGGCCACCTACAATCTTGGCTACAAATATTTGCTTGTGTCATCGACGTCTTTTCCAAATTTGCCTGGGTCGTACCATTGACTTCCAAATCCAGCAGTGAGTTAGTGCGAGCCCTCAAACTGGTGTTGAAACAAAGTGATCGTCACCCTCTTCGATGGCAAACCGACAAAGACACCGAATTTCTGAACCAAGCTTTCCAAAAGAATTAAAGAAACGTTACATTCATTTTTTCACCACTGAGAATCCCGAAACCGAAGCCAGCATAGTGGAACTTTTTCAACGCACCTTCAAAGAACGCATGTGGAAATATTTTACGCATCAACACACTCTCAAGTACATCGATGTCTTTCCGCACCTAGTCCAAGCGTACAACCAATCTTACCATAGGAGCATCGGACGTGCCCCCCCCCCCCAAGAAGTGACTCCCGACAACGAAGTGACCGTGTTTGTGCGCCTGTTTGGTACGTCCCCGACTGTCCCAAAGAAATGCGGAGTGTTGGCAGCAGGAGATTGGGTGCGCATTGGCAAAACCAAACGCAATATCGACAAAGGTTACTTACCCAAGTGGACCACCGAATTGTTTCGTGACACTGAACGAGTGCGTGGCAGTCATCCTGCCGTCTATAAATTGAAAGACAAGAATGGAGAAGTGCTAAAAGGAACCTTTTACTTGCCGGACTTACAACGGGTGACTAAGAGAGAATATGAAGTGTACGAGATCAAAAGCATTCTTAATCGACGAACCCGTGAAGGGGGGAAAACGTCGTGTCAAAGAAGCCAAAGTACATTGGAAAGAATATCCGCCGAGTTTTGACTCTTGGATCAACGCTTCGCAAGTCATCGGCTATAAAAAGAAGCGTCCTTCATGCCCTTCAACACAGCCTCAACCTCTACCACTACGGAGGTGACCGCCCCTTCCCCCAGTTCTTCTCAGCAAGATCTACAAAAGCAACCCTTGTGGGTGTGGTGTGGAGATTTTTCTGCCAAATCTTTGTGGTGTATTGTGTCATCGGTGCTGCCATTGCCAATTTGAGTTTGCAACAAGGAGACAAACAATTGTGGACCATTTTACTCAGTAATTGCATCGGTTACCTTCTTCCCTATCCGTCTCTGAAATACTCTTCTAACAGGAACAATCGGAGCCTTGTGCCCAGCGTCAGTCACGCATCCAACAGTCACCACTCCAACAACAATCCTCTTTTAGACACTCCTTTGACTTCCAGTGACCCCTCGGACAGCAGAACTCTGGAATTATGAACAACCAATTTTACTTAACGTTACCCAGTGACAGTTCCATGGAGGTGTTTCCCAACAATACCTTGTACTGTTTCACCGCCAAATTACTTCAGGCTATCCAATTGGTTCACGAAGCCGATTGGGAAGTGGCTTTGGTGGAAATCATTCACTCTACACAAATCAAAAACATCGTCGATGATCAAAGCATTTTGAGGTCGAAGTTCATGACGAGCAAGTCGAAAACTTCTTGGATGTCAATGTACCTTATACCAATAAAATGCAGAACCTCCAAACTCAAAAGTAGACCTATAACTTGTCAATTCCCCCAGGCTATTATTTTACTGGTGACTATCTGGTAAACACGATTGCTGCCAGGTTCAATGTCGTGTTTGGAATATCCTTGGAGAAAAAAACACTGAGTACCATAAAGTGGCTCGTAGCCTACTGATGAAATTTAAGGAGAGCAAAGTGGTGTCAATTTTATTTTGTAGTGAATTGTTTGACATTTTGGGTGGGGACATGGACATGAGGAAGAAAATAGAGGAAAATGGCGAATTAGCAATCGTGTATGATAATTCGAGTTTTGCAAAGTGGTTTCGTTCCCCGGTAAAACTGAACGAAGGACTGAATCTGAACTTTGTGTACTCCTATATCGTGGAGTACAACGTGGTGGGACACACTTCCATACCGTTACTGCGTGTCATTCCTTTCAAAGTTTATTCTGCCACGAACGCTGACGAGGAAGGGGAAACACCTATCACGTTCACCGCGAATTTGTACATCCTCACTATTTACCCGTCAATAAGTCGTATTTCGACACTGTCAACATTACTATTAAAGGAGATCTGGAACAAACTATTCCATTCACCAAAGGGTAAGTCACAGTGAAACTAAATTTTCGAAAATGATTGTCTAACCACAGCGAGGAGATGGTTTAGGAGATATGTTCAAATCGGCCTTTCGTTCGGTGACATCCGTTTTGAAACCGATGATGACACGAGGATTGCACGCTTTGAAAGATGCCGCGTTGACGCAAGCGAAGAATTTCTCCAAAATGTCATCATCGACAAAATACTCATAGAAGCTTTCTTGAGTGCAGGCAGAATTGTCTTGCTTTAATCAGGCAAGGACATTTTGGGCCGACGAGAAACTCTTATAAATGCACCGGACACTACCGAGTCAGGCATTCCTGATTCCCTAATGCCACAGCAAGGACAAGGCAGAAAGAGAAGATGACGAAGTCACCCCTCCAGAGAACTTCAGACCACCAGAGCTACAAAGCTAAGAAAAGAAGAACCGTCCGAGACTTAAACGTTTTTGATTATGAAAAAGATCACAGAGACAAGGAAAGAAAAAATGATTCACCGAGAGCATTGCGCCTGTTTAAAGTCGGAACTGGATGTGTTCACTATGCCGCCTACCATGATGACGATGCAAGAATCCGAATGGATCGAATTTCATCCAGTCTCCTCTTTGACAGCCTCAGCTCCCATCGAGTTTGAAATCAAAGGACATCCCGAAGATTGCATCGATCTGAATAGTAGTTACTTGTACTTGAAAAGTCAAAAGTTCAGGATCCAAATGGAGATTCTATAGACACTGAGGAAGTAGCTCCCGTCAACAATTTCATGCATTCCTTGTTCAGTGGGGTGGATTTGTACTTGAATAACAAAGTAGTCAGCAGCAGCATGGATACTTACCCTACCGAGCATACGGACAAGAAGCCGAGAACACTCACCTGGATGCCTGCGTGGTATGGAAACCTGACACGGCAGGCAAATGCGATGACACCTATTTGACTACAGACAAAGAACCAAACCACAATGTGGGATTCAACGCTCGTCGAGACAAAATCAAAGGACCCTAAAAAAATTTAAAACTAGTGGATTGCTTGCATTTGGACATGCGTTTGCAAGAAAAGTATTTGTTGAACGGAGTGGATGTCCGCCTGAGATTGAATCTCAGCAGTGCTGCGTTCCATTTGATAACTGATGCTGATGCCAAATACAAAACCATCATCCAAGAAGCCCAACTTTACGTGCGAAGCGTGGAAGTGTTACCAAAAGTGGGAAACAACAGCTGTCACACAGCAGAACGACCGCCAAGTATCCGATACGACTCATGGAAGTGAAAATCTTCACCATTCCCAGAGGACAGCGACCCCTGATCGAAGTTCATCTGTTCCAAGACAGTTACCCAAACGTTTAAATTTTGGCATCGCCGAGAATGCAGCCTCAACGGAGCCCCCAATAAAAATACTTTCAACTTTCAACACTTTCGCGTGTCCAAGATCGAAGTCAGTCGAGATGGCAAGACCTTGTATACCCGACCCTTCAAATTGGACTTGTCTCCCTATACGATGAATTACTTGAGGTCGTTCTTGTCCCTGTACGAAGCCACCGGACAGTTAGGAACCAACACCAGTCACGGCATTACTTTCGATGATTATGCAGAAGGTTACGCTTTGTGGGCTTTTGATTTCACTCCAGACCAGGGCAGCGACGAGGGACATTTCCACCCTATAAAATCCGGTCAGATTCGTGTGAAACTTCAGTTTGCAAACCGAGACCCTGACGAAACGGTGAACGTCATCTTGTATGCCGAATTCAATAATACCATAGAAATCAACAGTTTGAGAGATGTCATTCTAGACTATTAGAAACTATGCAAGACTCTTATCCTTCTTTGAAAGGTGGAGAATCTTTGGAAATGGAATCAGAGGATACCGTGGAGGCAGAACCCAAAGACAAAGAAGAAGAGGACGTGGTAGTCATGTCCAGATGGCCAGAACAATTGCAACATTTAGTGTCCTGTTTTGCTAAACACCTGGCGGATAAAATTGCGGAGTTGACCAAGAAAGATTGCTATGGATGTCAAAACGATCATCCCAGTCAAATTCAACACGATAAATGTCTGATGATGAGTCAAGAAGAAAAATTGGTCGAGTATCTGGAGGACTTTTGGAGTCTCATCTCGGAAGACGCAGTGTTGCATCAGTGGTATAAAGACTTGCGAGATCATTCCTCTCCATTGACTACTCTGCAGATCTATCCCATCGAAGCTCTCTTGTCCCAGAGAGCGGGGAGACGAGGCAAAGAAACAGTTACTTGTCAGAAATTTTGAAGCAAAAAGTCAGAATTGAATTGATGACTTATCATTACCTGTGAAAAAAAAAAACGAAACAAAAAATGGATACCTGGGAACTGTATTACCTTTTGAATAATAGTTCGTACACTGCTTCTTGGAATCTGTGGTGTGTGCTAAAGATGAACTACCTCATCGCAAACCTCAAGACCATCAAGCTTTTGTCATCAACACGGTCGACAGTCATCTCCCAGGAACCCACTGGGTAGCCGTCTACTTCCTTAAAGAGGGTTGTGTGGAGTATTTTGATTCGTATGGATTACCACCTTTGGAAGACGACATCATCGACTTTATGAGAAGAAATGCCCAGACGACACGATTCAATAATGTGTAATTAAAAAACACAGATTCCTTGGTGTGTGGACAATATTGTGTGTATTTTCGTCATCAACGTAGTCTTGGATATTCTTTGGAACATTTAGTGACTTATTTTGATCGTAACTCTTCTTGAAACGATGAGAAAGTATATCGATAGTTTTGTGACCGTTATGGCTTTCTTTGGTCTTTAGCTAGAAAACGTAGTGTACAGCAATGGCCTCATGACTTCCCTCAGTGGAAATTTAACTTGAATTCACAACGTTTTCAACCTCGTCAAAAATAGTTTGCTTGATATTATTGTTAATTGTTAGTTGTTAGTAGTTTGTTAAGTAAAAAAAATGTGTTGATGTTATTTGTATTGTTGACTCGTCAACCTATGAAGATGTCTTCAAGATTAACAAAGCTGATCGAAGCTTACGTGAATTTACACCGTGTCAGGCAAAACCTGATACCGAAGCCTGAAGAGACAGAGAATTTCAGGATGTTAAGAATAGCCCAAGACCTGATAGAAGAGGTCTTCAGAGAGGAAATCAAGAAAGAGCAAGAAGAGTGGACAGAGAAGTATAGACTTCAGAAACAGCAGAGAGAACAGCAGCAGCAGCAGCAACAGCAACAGGAACCAGACAAAAGCTTTCTCGGTTATCGTGTAGACACGAAAGAGTTCTCCTCTTTTCGAAGAAGCAGACCGTATCCTGTGGGAAAGCCTGCCGACATAGGGGGACGCAATCTTAGGCAACAAAAGATTGCCATAACTCCATGAACAAAACAGCCCTTATGAGGGCTACCCCAGCACTCTAGAAAAGACATATTAATCAAATTTCCAAAACATTTGTGTGTTTATGTTAAGAAAATAGAAGTGTGTCTATCCAAACTTCGTTTTTCTGACTAGTTAAATAGTGTGTATGTGTTTGTATGTAAAAAGTCAACTGAGTGTTTCTTTTAGGTCCGCGCGTTCCATGTGATGGTAATATGGGTATTGTAAGTTTTGGTGTATGGGGATGTTTTCCTTCACGTCCGTGTTCCAGGGATATAGAGCAGCGCGTTCGTCATTCTTTAGTGCCAGACTTGAAGAAGAAGAGGAGGAGAAGAAAAAGAGAAAAAAGGAGAGGGAAGGGATCTTACCTCACCTCATGCTTAGATCATTGTGTGAGGTGAAACCTGAGGTGAGGACGCTCCAAAACCAGTTCAACGTCTGCTGCAGCCACGACCACAACAGACACAACAGCCACTACCACGAGTACCAAGAGCCGTGATCCCCCAGACTGAACACTGGGAAGAGGAAATAAGGAGGCCACAGCATTCACGAGTATGGCATAGGAGAAGACAGAGGGAACAAGTCTTCACTATCCCTCAAACGGAGGAGTAGGATAGTGAAGCCACGCAATCCCCGTATGAGCTCCCAACCACAAATATCAATTGGGAGCAAGACTGGAGCCGACGTTGTGTATGTGGTGCCCGACCAAGGAGGTGCCACCATTAGCCAGGTACAATTGGAGTTCAAAGAAAAACAGCCCTTCTCAGGACTAACCAGCTTTCTAGAAAAGAGACACTATTCAAGTTGTTAATTTGTGTGAGTGCGGAGTAGTGTGACTATAAACACTCACTCCTTTACTGATGTGTGTGTGATGCTGTGCTTGCATACCTGTGTAGATACTAGATATTGGGATTTTTTATAGTAGGTATGGTGTTTTTTTTGTTTTTTTTTTCTCTTCCCTTCTGTGTGGGTAGTAGATTTTGGGGTTTTGATAGTAGATTTGGTGTTTTTTCTTCACTTCCATTCTGTGTGGATAGTAGATATTGATGTGGGTTTTTTTCTTCTCCTCCCTTCTGTGTGGATAGTATATAATATGTGAAGTTATTGTAAGGGATGTTTTCCTTCACGTCCGTGCCTCACGAATATAACTCATTCCGGCGGTCATTCGCGCCATTCAACACTGAATAAGACATGGCGACAAACAGCCATTTGCAGAAAATGATGAAGTTACAAGAGGTAGTAGATACCTTAGGTATGGTGGTGAAGATGCTGGTAGCAATGCAGTTTAGGTCTTATACCCCGCACAGATTGGTTATGGAGATCAACAATTTAAAGAAAGGGAAAGACATATTGAATGAAATTATAAAACAGGAAAAGGAGTTGAAAGAAGATGAAGAAGATAGAATCCAAATGAGAACTTGGAAGGAAAAGATAGAAAAGGAAGAGGAGAATGAAAAGAGGAAAAAAGAGGAGGAGGAGAATGAGAAGGATAAGGAGGAAAAGGAGAAGAGAAAGATAAAGAAGAATATAGGAGAGAAAATAAAAAGTTATTTAGATAACAAAGAAGAAGAAACCCAAAGGCCCTTTTCAGGGCCACTCCACTGTCTCGAAAAGATTTATTCTTTCTTGCCTAAAATGTTTTTTAGTCGCTTTTATATTTTAGGTGTGATGGATTGATGTTCATCAATCTATTGTTGTGTTACAGACATATATGTCTATGTCTCTACTGTATTTGTCCCTACCTAGAGTAGTTCGTATTCAGGTCAGCCTCTTGCAACATTGTTGCCAGTGTTCTGTCCAATTGAGGTTAGCCACTTGCAACATTGTTGCCAATGTCCAGTACCGTGACGTCACCAGTCTCCAATTCCTATTGACCTTAGACATTGTCGCTATACATTCTCTATGTTAAATTCCCCATGTTAAAGTCCCATAGACCCCAAAGTGCCGGGACCCTATTTTAACATTAAAGTCCCATGGACCCTATTTCGTCCCCTTCACTATTATCATTGCTTCTCTGGAACGATATAAACATCGTTTCTGAAAGTGAACAATGTGCTATATACATTTCATTTGTCCTACGGTGACATATAACTTGTTTTGTCACATTTTGTAAATGATAGTATTTTTTCTTCTTGCTTCGCTTATATCAAGTTCAGCTATTCAAAAACATTTGGGATTGCAATATCTGCGTGTTTATTCTTGCTGTGTACTTTGGTAGCTCGCGTATTTACACCGTCATACAAGATGAAAGGTTTCTGGCCTAATAGTTCAATCATATTTAACGTGATTGTTCGAAACTCATTTATTGTTTTACATTTTGATTCTCACCAGATACAGCCACCAAAATAATCAGCGTGTATGATAACATTCTTGACAACTTTCTTCTTGGTCCCATTTCCACGTCTTTCTGATTCGTCATGCTGCTTCATGAAATACATTTTGCATCTTAGTGCGACGACTTCTTGTATGTACTCCTGCTTCAGTTAGACAATAGCTTTCGTGTTGCCTGCGTCATCGTACTTAAAAAGTGAAATGTTTTCTTCGCGAGGAGAGCTGGAGAAGTCAAGTATGTCTCTCTTGCAAACATATCATCATAAACGTTTTCTTTCCTAATTTCAAAACCCAAGGAATCTGTGTCAGTAAGCAACAGCTTAGCCTGGTCGCCGTATTGCGCTTTGATCGTATTGCAATGAAACTCATAGATCAGCCACTTTCAAAGTTCAGTCAAGGCGAACCTGACATAGATAGACTTGTTAAGTTTTAAATTTATTTTCCTTCTGTAGACAGCAACTATGTTTCTCGTCAAATATAAAGACTGGATCTGAAACAAGCTTGTCAAATAGAGCCACATTGTTTATTACTTCTATGTTTACTCTCTGAGATTTCCACAGTCTTGCCAAATACATAATTATTCATTAGCTTGAAAAATAATCTGCCTTAAATCCGCTTGCTGTCCTGGCTCTCATTTTTGTATTGAAATCTCTAAGATTTTAGGCAAGGTTCCTGCCCTAATCTTACAACACGGTAAATTAGGACCAGACGCAGTCCTAAGTGCTGACACTGTCATAGGTTTTTGTAATGGATAACGGACCGCGACGTGTCCAACAGATTTGGAATTAATTTTGGGACTTTATAATTGTCAGCCCTTTTTTCCCTTAAGTACTGCAGAATACGGGCTCAGCATCGAGTCGTCAATAATAGTTTCTGACGCCAGAGTGTAATAATTATGCACATAGTGTAGTTCTTTTAGATATTCCAAATCAACTTCCAAAATGTAGCCTGTGTCATTGTCGCTACGTTATATTTTCCTGAGAAATTTTATGCGGCCATCCAAGAGAAATCGCCAACAGGCAGCTTCTGCGATATCTTCTAGCCGTATAAATTATATGTATTAAATATGTGATATATTTTGGTTTCCTGCGTTTCATCATAGTAAGGCAGATATTTGTTATTGGTCAAAGCTTATCAGAAACCTTTGTCCCTTATAGCTTGCTGTAGAATATATTTTCTTCTTTTACTGGCATAGATGCCTCATCCAATTTTTCCTATGATGCCTTGTAATGGTAGTGATAAATCCCCATGCGAGTTCACAAACTAAGCCTATCGGCAGAAAAGTCTACTGCAATATACCTTGGTACCACTCATTGGTCACAAACTAAGTAACAGAAGGAGCAAAAAGAACAAAAATTGTAAAACTTAACAAACAATATAACTAGCAAAGTTATAAATGTAAATTTGTGAGGAACTTAGTTATGAAGTGAATCCAAAATAATCCTGAAAAAGTTCTGTAAAAGTCCAAAACAATGAAAAGTTCCTTATAAATTTCAAAACTGGAAATGCTCTGGTCCGCCAAGACGTTATCAAACTGGCATTGGCAAGAACTCCTTTGAATTTTCCTCAACGGTTCCAGAATAATATTATAGTCAAAATAATGTGCACTTTCTATTTACGTTGAACAGTCAATACAAATGTTTTTTCTTCTCGAATAATATCTAAGTACAACATTAAACACGTCTTTAGATTTACAACAGGAATACAACAAATGAGGATGACTCCAAATTAGGAATTAATCTGATTGCTCAGTCTCTCCTTATATACACTGTCTGTTATGTCTATATTTCACAAAATACCCAACGTGACAAATCTTACTACCTAATTTACATAGAACTGGCCTATTCAAGCAACCTATCCGAACCAATGGGAAGTTATTGAATTCTTCTAGAACCGTCCTATCCCCATCAGCCAATGTGAAATGAACACAAAGTCGTCATTAAGTCATATTATTAAGATTATTATTAATAATTGTCAACATATACGTAGTCATCTATTTATAGATCCTGTGTAATGTTGATTTCTTTACAGACCCAGGTAACGTAGGCAAAGTTTAACTAAGGATATTTTGTACACTTTACAGCTATTAATAAAAATTACACAATTAGATAAAATATACATAACAATCGGAATATTCTTCTATTTGTAACTAACTTCTTCAGTGAACGGTTCATAATACACAGGCTGTGAATAAAACGCAGTACGCCCAACGAGAGCGATGGATATTTTATGTGTTATTTGGTATGCAATTTAATTTCTTTTCAAATTTTCCGAAACCTTTCACTACGAGAAGCGTATCTTATGAACTCAGGTTATGAAAGGCTACGGGAATGATTATGGCGTCTTCAGTCACAGATTATATTCATGGTCCCGAACTTTGTCGTCTTCATTCGGCTGCTCGCATATCCAACACAGGGTAGAAGACATAAAGTTCTCTCTGTTGTTTGCTTCACAAAGTAATTTTGAAGGCGTAATGTGATTTATATAGCTAACGTACCCTAGTAAGCTTTGTATGAAATGGTCACCATAATTGTTTCCGCGCTATATTTATATTAGTTTACTTAGGTCATTGCTGGCACAGACGACCTTGTACTCGTAGTCACACGGACCATGCTCCTAACATTTTCTTGTCGAAGACATACTTGGGTCACCATCTGCACCTGCAATCGGAACAACCAAAGACTCAAAATCTGGAAACGCAATGCAGATTGCAGCCAGAGCCGTAGCACTTGAAGTTATCCATCTTATCTCTGAGCGAGATGAAAACACCTCTCGATTACGTCTTCTAAAAGATATCTCTGACTTTAAATTATGCCAGACAAGACATCTATGTGGTAACTCGTAGCCAGAAAGAAAATGTTAGAAAAATCTGACATAATTATTTCAGCGCATGTCAGAGAGATGTTGCTGACAATTCTTACTCATAAAATTACCCCGAGATAGGTTCACCGCTGAGGTCTGCTATCTTGAAGTCACAGGGATCGCTTTTAATATTTCTGACAAAACAAACATTTCTTTGGTCTAGTTGGACGTATGACCTTTTTCAAATTCTTTATTGATTATGATAACTCGGTCGCAGACATTATTCGTTTGTCGGAAAGATAATTTAGTGTCCACGTTGTCTTGGTCATCTTCATCTTAAACTAGGTAACCTACAAGGCGAAAACCAGCAAGGTGTTTTTTGTAAAATTCAATAAATAATTTATTTTCCTAAAACACCAAGTGAAAATTTAAAAAGAACTTACAGTATTGTAAATCAAATCCCAAGTAGCCCTAAAAGTTCTATCACAAGTCCAAAAGGAATAGAGTATTCTAAATGAGTTCCAGTGGTTTTCCAAATAAAGTTCAAACTTAAATGTGACTATGTGCCAGTAGGCTTGAATGTAATAATGTGTCAACAGTCTTGATGTATAACAATGATATAATCCAGAATGTTTTAAATGAATTCACAGTAATCCCAAAATAGTGATTTCATCCTAAAGTCTCTGAGTACTTTGTAACTCCAATGAATAATTGAAATACATAAATGTTCTCAAAACGTAATTGAACATAAACTTAAAGACTGACTCCACTACAGTTGGTTCAGATAGAAATGAGTAATACTAATGTAAACAACCTTTATATGACAACCTAAGACACAATAATAGGACCAGGATGAGTGTGTGTGTGTGTGTGTGTGTGTGTGTGTGTGTGTGTGTGTGTGTGTGTGTGTGTGATTTAGATTTTTAAAGTAGCTTTAACAATTTTTCAGTCATATCGCTACGGTGTCTGCAGTGTGAAAATTTATAGTGATGTCTAGCACTGGGGCATCATGCCGCAAACATGTGGTTTGATGTAGCACCCAGTCACATTATCCTGACACCAGGCCGACCAGTCCTAACACTAACCTCTTAATGCTGAGAGCCAAGCGAGGCAGCTGTTAGTACCATTTTTGTAAAGTCTTTGGACCAGGATGAGGGTCAGAAAGTATATTCGAGAACATTCTAACATGTAACTAAAGTCAGGGCCTTTACTGATTTTTTGCAGCCAGCCAATCAGAAAATAGGTAGACTATATAATTTCCAAGGGGAAACCTGAACTCAAATCCAAATAAACATGTTTGCAAATAATATGACATTATCTTAAAGTACAAACCCACGATTATGGACAAAATTAATTATTTAATATGTTGTTCACAAAGGAAACCCTTACAATCTAAAATCACGAAGAAAAAACCCAAACACACGATATAGATAAACATAACACTTGCGTGTAATGTGCGACATTCCTGTATGTAGTATATATCGTATTATTATATGTATCCAACAGCTGCTCCTCATTCAGACATTCTTTTGTTAAATTTCCTGTGAAATCTTTCCACATAGGATTCTTTAGCATTCTATTAAATCTTTCTATGAGAATTGCTTTACACTCATTAAACGTGGAGCACTTATAGATATTGTTTTCTTACAGCCAAGTTGCAAAAGTAATATGAAATTCACTGCCGTAATCTAATCAGACCTTTGCTGGCATACGATACCAAGCTGCACACCGGTCTCCGATAGCAGTGCCTGTTTAATTTTTTAGTGGCAAATTCTGCACAGAATTGCTGAAAACAGAAATCATATTCAGCAATTATTGGACGCAGCCATTGTCTCTCGAATATCCTCTCATGTCCATTAAATCTGCATACCAAAATATCATCAACGCCATTAGCAATAACTCTGCGTCTAGGAAAACTGCGTCTTGCTGGCTTATATAAATTTTTTTTTCTGCAAGTACGTAGTCTACTTTCGATTGGACGACATCTTTTTCAAAAGGTTTGCTGTTCCTTGGTCTGCCAGGTTTCGGTGTTTTTAGCTTAACTATTCCTAAGCAAAGTCTATTTATAAGTCCGATAGCACCACTAATAAAAGATTTGTCAAAACAATGACTCATTCCTGTAAACGTAATTTTAAAACACTGTTTTTGTTTTGTTCTTTTATACAGTCTCTAAAGTGAGTGTCATGTCGCATCGCTGTAGCGTCTACTTCGTTGTATGGTTCATGGACCTGAAGAGACCTATCATTAGCATCAAGTTGTATGATGTTATGGGCCAGTATTCTTGTGTCTGGGCATAGTCTAGCCGTCTTTATGCTTTGGAAGTTTCACAATCAAGCCTGAAGATCAAATGCGCTGTCCTATATTTTGTGTCTCTTGAACATGGTGTACTCTCCAACAGTCTTGTTTGCTGGAATATATATTTGTTTTGCCGATATCCTTAGGAATTATACCTTTGATAATAATCATGGCTACGTTGAATTTAATGTTCACCTTTTGTATTAGTGTCAGCACGTTTTTTCGGCGCAGTTGGCTACTTTCAAGTTTGATTGACACGTACGATTTATTTTTGTACCGCCTGAATTGATTGCTGTTGTGCTGGTGTCAGAACAGCACTTACTGTATGTGAAGTATTATATGTTTTCTTTGGATACATTGAATGGAATCAGACTGCGTTACACCATCACAGTTATCTTTCTGCGTAGAGCATCAAGAGTCAGAAACCTGCCTACGGTAACTACACCATAGGCACGAAAATTAATGTGCTGATACAGCAAGCGCTATGGGCTGCGTTGTCCACTTGATTTCGATATCTACCATATAATCTTAAGTGTACTCGATATGCTTAGAGATGTCAAAGTGACAAATTGGATATAGGTTCGCGAATTCGTCCAAAGATTTTTGAGTTCCCGTGTCGATGTCTTGATATTGGTTTTGCACCTGAAGCATAAAGTATGGTCGTGAATGATTTCTATTTAGAATAGCAAAATTACACATGCGTTCTTGCTCGGGATTCTAACTGCCGTTGACTCGGACAGCAATACGAATCAAGCACAAGTTGTAAAATATCTTGCTGGTTCTTTCCTGGTTTTCATCTCGTGCGGGAAGTTGAAAAGCAACTAAAAGGTTTCTCGGCAATTCGCTCTGCCAGGCAACGTGGCAATTCTCCACTTTGCTGATATCTGAGCCTTTATACATGCACATCTGCTCAAAATTAAATTCTTGCTGAATCGAGACAAGATATTACCTAATTCCAGTTCGTGATTTAGGGAGGTATCTTTGGTATCCAGAGAGATAATTTTGTAAGAATAAATTGTCTGTCGTTCACATTAGCTGCTTGATGTATGTGAGTGAAAGGATCAGCTCGCTCCAAAACCAACGTGTGCATGATGCCTCTGAACACTGTATCGATATCACGGCAAAAGAGTAAAAATAGAACTCGGATTTGGAGGGTGAGAGGAACAAATGATTTGGTATATGTAGAAATACTTGTCAACAAACACAATTTTTTTCCAGAATCGAAGAACAGATAAAATCTTTACACAATAAACTAAATTGTATATCATTTCAAATTCATAGACGTTAGTGACGCAACTATATGAGAGTAACATGATTCTCCGTTTAGAGTATTAGTCAGGATGTGTACATTTCTTAAAGTCCTCACTTGTATTCTGTGTATCTATATTCAAACGTTTTGTGTGGTTTTATCTAATGTATGATACCTTTTGTTATTTTATTTTAACTGTATTATTGTTCTTCTATTCTTTACATTTTCAAGGCTACGTATAATTTTCTTGGCAATATTCCAGTAGCTGCAAGTGGAGGATTCACGGGTGCAAACCGTTCTCAGTGCCCCTCCAACTATACGTCGTACAGGTCGGTAAATCTATGTTTCCGATTGTCTAATGAAAAACAGACCATCGACGATGCGAGGCATATCTGTGAGACAGAGGGAGCTCACCTAGCCAAGGTCAACTCCACAGAAATTCATCTGTATATGAAGGAACAGATAAAGAACAGTCGATACAGTAAGTCTTTCACGTATTTAGTTCCATTTGTTTTAATTTGTTTTAATAAATTCTTGACTCATTCCTTACCTAAAGAAGTATCTTTGATTTTTGGGGCATGTCGATCTATATAAAAGGCCGAATCCTTTTTAACACAATCTTTGCAGCAATCGCAAATATCGTAGAAATGATATCATCACATTCTTACATTAAGGTCGGGGATCAGAATGTACTCGAAAGCAATGTCGCCTCATTGTTTTACTGTTTTATTAATAAAATTCAGTATTTATCGTCAGGTTATGAACATCATTATACTTTTGTGCTTATCTGAAGTCTCGCAAAATATAGAAAGTTTTCAACTGGTTGAATAAATGTCATTTGAGGCGAGCTCTTCTGTACGATCGTTTGAATATGAAATTTAACGTTGAATTTGGTCCACTACCATCGTAGGAATGTAAAGTAGGCCTGATACGCCCTGCCACGTGTCGTACATGGCGACTAATGGAGGCATGAACCATAACAGCTCGGTGATTAGCGTGTGGGACTCTTGACCGAAGGGCTGCGGGTTCGAGTCGTACCATTTTATATGACTTGATCGGCTGCCGTGGTGAGTTCTCCTGATTTGAATAACCTAGCTGTGCTGCTGTGCCGTAAAAGATAAACTCAAACCAACACATTGAATTTGAATCTAAAGAAAATCTCGCTGTCATACGCCGTGCATGTTCGGCAATAGCTTTAAACAATATATTTGTCTTAAACTATTTCATGAAATTCGAATTAAAGATAAAATTTAAACTCTAAAGTGAGAAAGATTATTTGTACAATTATTGATTAAAATCTGCACCTCGTAATATTGCGCGTGCCACAAAAACTTACCCAATTAAGAGAGACCAATAAGGAAGGATGTATCAGAAACGGAATAATAAGCCATACAAGTAACGTGTCATTTCGTGACGTCACAATAGACACCTGTATCTTTAGTAGCTTGATTGCATGTCTGGTTAAAATAATTGAATTGTCAAAGGCTTTTTATTTTTCAATGGTGTATTTCATTATTTGACAAATGAAATGTTATATTAGAGCTCATTTTAAGGAAGAGATAAGTAATACAACTAGTCATATCAATTTCATTTCAAACGTGCAATCGTGTAAGAGCAATGACGTACTTTGTGTGTGAATAATGATTTATAAGTATTAATTGATTTTTTAATGATTATTACAAAAAACATGTAGTTGTGAGTTGAGTTAGATAATCATTTCTATATGACTGTTATTCAAGAAAATTTGCAAATAAATATTTCCCTTACGAGGTATACCAGTAGACAAAATTAGAAACATAAGGGTAATCTATCGTTTACGTTATGTATTTTGCGTATTTAATTTGTAAATAGATATTCCCTTACGAGGTATACCAGTAGACAAAATTAGAAACATAAGGGTAATCTATCGTTTACGTCATGTATTTTGCGTATTAAATCAATACAAGAAGAAAATCATATTTCAAGTATTATTTCATATAGAGATCAATACCAAGCACTCTTTGTGCAAGTCTATACAACAATATCGTATGCAAAGAATTATCCTGCTAACTTGTATTTTGCCTATTTTTAAACGGTCAGATGATATGAAAATATGTATGTCGCTTTTCATATTTAGCTCTTAGTCATCACTGACGAGGGTCCTTACTAGTTTCTTTTTCTTTTTCCTGGCATCGATAAATCAAAGCGAACATATTCGCTGAATGCGATTCATATTTCTTTATAGAAATGTATAAAAGAGAAAAAAAACCGTAAGACGAGTTAATTCACCTATTTTATTTAATTTCAGTCCCCAAACAATCACCCGTGTTTATCGGTGGAAATGACATAGAGGAAGAAGGAATCTGGAGATGGACTGATCGTGAACTCATCGACATGAAAAAGCCTCTTTGGGCCCAGGGTGAGCCTAATAGTGCAGGAAATGAGAATTGTCTAGTGATGTATGGATACAGTGATTATCATTTTCATGATATTTCATGCTCAGTGCCTAATTATTATATTTGCCAAGTTTGATAGAAAAATTGGTTGTCACGATAAGGTTACAACCTCTTACAAAGCTTCACATATTTGTTTTTATCGGAATAGTTCAGTCCATTTTACTCCAAAGAATGTATTTATTTTAAAAAGAACAAAACCTATAGGCTTATTGTAATGTATCGTCACAATAAACGTACACATTAAAACACAATGCACTGTTCTTGTCTCTTTATGAATATACTTATACCTTCCATTAGTGTGCTAATCAGTTTCTCGTCCTTACATGTGTTCGTCAAGTTTTCATCCATATCATTTTACAGATCAATACAAAAATGTTAGTATAACTTGTCTATTTTCCGACGAAGTGTGAAACTACTATTTTTAGCTCAGACCCAATTGGTTCATGAAAATTTGATTGTTGATTTGTATTTTATTGTTGTATGTCACTGGTGGGAAAAGTACAAATTGAGTAAGCGGATTACTTGACCCACCAGTTACACGTATCGATACATATTCAAAAGAAAAGTGAAAAATCATTTCTTATAATTACAGATCTAGCGACAAGCTTTACCTGAATAAAATAGTTGCATGAAATACAAGTCCTTATTATAAATTAAGTTTGAAATTAAAACAGTGCACATTAGTTGATGTTAACAATTACTGCGGAGAAAAGAAAAAAATATCGTTATCAGGGCACGCGAGGCATATAAAACATTTAAGAGTTTAAATATTGTTTTTTCCTCATTTTGTCGTGGAATAAACTGTCAGTTGCCGAATCACACAGCAAATAACTCCCGAAGGCCGTTATGTAAGCTGTGTGAATCTGCAACGAGCAGTTTATACCACGATTAGCTTAAAAAAAACCCATTAAACTCTTATAGTTGCGATTCTTCATAATTTTATTTATTTATAGATTTTGTTTTTTAAGACATTTCCTATCAGTTTTAGAGACTTATTTAAGCGTATGGTACTCGGCTATTTATAGAGCAAGGAAATCTCCATCTGTAGCGTAATAGCTACGTCAGCATCAAATAAATTCTACCAATGGTTTTGAACATTCCATAGCATGGTCTTAATATTTGATCTAAATTGGCATATGTGATCTGTATAGAACTTCAATATTCAACGCAAAGGATGTGGGGTTTTTTGACAAATGAATGACTTGGATTTGATGCTTTCATGAGTTCATTGTGACTTGGCCCAATCGTTATTGTCCAGACAAGTGAGTAACCAGTTTTGTTTTCTTTCCTTCTGTCTTTGTATTCATTGACTGTTTAGGCTACTTACATTGACTACTTACAAATGAAATTAAGGATATCGGTAAATGTTTATAACAATGGGGTCCTATAGACAAACAGTGCAAGACATTGACCTTGACAGTTTTCATGGGGGAATAGCAGATCTATATCCCACCCACCCCACATCGTAACTACCAGGCTCGGCATCTCACATTGTAATACTGTGAGTCCAATTGTTATAATGTTAGCATTTAACCCTCTTCCTGCTAATCCCTATATCCATTTACCCATAGTTTTAAAATCATGTGTAACAAGCCAAAGTGAACGTGCTGTAGCCCCAATATTCTTCTTGGCAGATATTGAGTTTCCCAGCTTTTGTTTGGTCAGATCTAGTCAAAAAAGAAAGAATTATTTATATTTAAAAAAAACACAACCTGCAAAGATGTGTTACTTGATTCTTTCAAACCAATGTAATCAATTTTTATATAAAATATAAACCCACCGTTTTTATTTCCTTCTAAAGGCATACAGTGTGCATGCCTTCCAGTTCAGTGTTTAGATTAGTTCCAATGCACGTGACTCTATTTATCAAAGTTAGTATTAAGTAGTTCTCCATACAGTTTCTATAGAAATAAAAGCAACTAGGTGTGATCACATTGTTATGTTCTGACCAATGGAAATTTTCCCGACATTTATCAACTGATGAAATTTCACTTATGTAAAGATAGATGCTTCCATTGTAATGTTTCACAATAATGTGTATTCAGATAAGCATTCGAACAGCAATCAGAATATTGAGACCTCCCCCACCCCAAATATAAATTTGTACGACCTTGAACAAATGAAATTGTAGAAGAAACAAAATTTTTAAAACAATATTTTTACACAGAAGAACTTAAATTAGAATATTGTGCAAAGAAAATATAAAAGAAAGAATGATCAGAATGTTTTATACACTATTAAAACTTTTACTTTTGTCTTCTAAATCACACATAAGAGCTGTGTTTACGTTAAAAAGGCACATTACCATCTTAACCTTCCTATCACCAACCCACCTATCCTCCCACCCCTTTTATTCCACCACCGTTTGTAATAGTGGTTGGGAGAGTCCGTGCCTCTAGCTGCCAGCATCTATTACCATACATGTTAATAGCGAGTGATTTGCACTCGGAAATCGTATAATCATAGATTAGAAACTAGGTTCCTGGAGAAAAGCCTCTAGAACTACTTCTACTCTAACTTCAGTAGTAAACATTAAAATTTAGTGGCTACAAATACGTGAAAAATTATTATGTCAGAACCAAACCAATGGAGAAGAAAAATGCTAAATATTAACGTTATTAAAACTGTGTCCATTTTCAAGGCACTAGAAGAGAAAAGGTAATTAAAATATTTACTAGAAGCAATTATTGTTATGTTACGTGTAGGCTCGTTCAATAATAACAAGAGAAAAGAGTCAACAAGCTTTGTATATTTTAACAAAATAGTTTATTTCCCTAGAAAACAATGTAAGGATTGGAAATAGGACTAACGGTTTGTGAATATAATCCAAAGGTTAATCCTAAGATTGAAAAATACAAGTCCTATCACTAAACAGTTCTAACAAAATCCAGGTTCGAATCTCGATGAAATTCCAATATGGAGACGATGACGTCAGAATAGACCGTTGTACTGCTGGTAACAAATCCTTGATTGAATCACAGTTTATGTCTCCGTATAACTCCAGATTATATTTCCACTGAATTTCTTTCTCCCAGAACTTTTTATAAAAACGTACACTTGTTTTGTTTTCTAGAGAACAAATTATTAAATTCCAAAACCAAATGAACTTCAAAAACAATCTGGCTTCAACAATTGAAACCTCTCGAGCCCTCAAGGTTTAAAATACAACTGAACTAATTTAATGCCAATTAGCTGTTTTAAGCCTCGATTTTAGGTCACATGGTACTACACGTGATAGGCTGCGCGATTTACTAATTTTAACATCGCAATAATAGAAAATGCCATTTGTCACGTATGCAAGAATAGATCTATCTAAGTACCAAATTCTGACACTGAAAATATATAAAATAGAAAGGCTGTTTACAATCCAGTTAACACTAGGGCCGAAATGACCTTGGAAATAGCCAATCGTTCTCGCGTAGTGTTTACAAAACGGTGTACCAGAGTGAGCTAAACATAATGCTAATGTAACATCTTTTACGGTTTAGATAAACAGAATTTACTGAAAGAAAATATCGAATCCCGTGAAAATAGTCATTACAATAAAATGTAATGAAACAAAACAAAAAAAAATAACTTTTTTTAAAAAAAACTAACACACAAGCAATTTAATTACATATACGTAACAGATAACAAATTAGTATGCCTGTTTGGTATACAACTAGCATGATTGTTTGATAAACAAATTAGTATGTTTGTGCTGTATACAAATTAGTAAGCTTGTGTGGTAAACAAAGTATGTTTGTGTTTTAAACAAATAAGTAAATTGTTGTGTGATAAACAAATTAGAATGTTTGTATAGTGTGCAAATTAGTATGCTTTTGTGGTACAGAAATTAGTATACATCTTTTTTGTCAGTCTAGGTCTTGAACTATGTAACAGAAAAAAGCAAAACCAACAAATTTAGTAACAACAACAAATAATTTATTTCTCTACAATACAAAATGACAATATAAGAAATACTTACAGTATTGAGAATTCAATCGCAAATGATCCTAAATGTTCTCTCTCATGTCCAAAAGTATAAAATGTTCCGAATGAATCACAATAGACTTGAATGTCCTGATGTACAAGTAGACTTGAATGTCCTGATGTACCAATAGTCTTTAATGTCCTGATGAAGCAATAGTCTTGAATGTCTTTGAACGAATTCACATAAAATCCCCAAATAATGTTAATCCAATCAACCAGCATTTAGTAATTCCAATGAATGTTTTAAATAAATAATACTTCCAGAATTATGTCAGAACACAACTGCGAACTCTAATCATAGATTCCAAAAGGTTCATATGAAACAGAGATCATTTGTCTATGTAGTCCTCTACATATGCAAATTTTACTTCACCTGTTACGTAATAGGATTCCAACATAAAATACAGTTTAACTGTAAACAACACTGACCTTGAACTCTAAGTTTATTAAAATACTTGTTTACTGCTGAGAAGTATGACAAAAGTCAAGTATGCAAAAACTCCATCAACAGCTCTGAATCAGGGATAGAAAGTTCAGGACAATGTATATATATATATATATATATATATATACTATATATATATATATATATGAGTATATATATATATAGGCAGGCAGGCATATATAAATCTATGTAAAGAATACAAATCATATGGCGAATGACAGTCCGTTGAAGTGCACCGGATGCAGCAAGTGATCACGTGTGTCAGGGATTGATTACGATAAATACAATAAACTGACAACGAACAGTGCAAAACTACTGGTGTGTCTACTATCAATATTGTAATCCTTCATCATCAAATTATTTGATGTGACTACCATCAATATTATAATCCTTCATCATCATACTGTTTGATGTATCTACCATCAATATTGTATTCCTACATCGTCAAATTATTTGATGTGTCTACTATCAATATTGTATTCCTGCATAATCAACCTATTTGATGTTTCTTTTACATTTTGTTAATGAAAGTAAGAAGTTTGTGGTTACTGAATACTAAATTCGAAGAAGTAGCTGAACTGATACACACTGCAAAATGTTCCATTGTCAAAGCTAACCATTCCTTCTCGATTGTTGAATTATGTATATGGTGCTTGTTCACATTTATAAGGACAAAACCACTGGTCCACAACATTTTTGTCTTCTTGAATCAATGATCCACCAACCTCTACATCACCCACACCAACATACATTTTAAATAATTGATTGAAATTTGCAACTAAAAGAACTAGTGCACCTTTTTGTATGGCCTTTAATTGGTCAAAGGTTTCCTGACATGTATCAGACAAATTAAATTTGGATTTCTTACTCAACAAACTTGTCAGAGGCTCAACAATTATGGAGAAAGGACAAATGCGAGAAAGGCCGATTTTGGAGTCCCGTATTAGGGATAAATTAAAGAGTCTGTAAGAATGTCTGTTATGGTTATTCCGTATAAACTTCTGTCTACTGTAACATATGTACATGTTAAAATAGTGTGAAACTGACACCTTAGTTTTCTCCTACATAGGCGTATGTTCCATCAAAACCTCAAATTTTTAAAATTTCCACATCATCGAAGAGCTGAAAAACTAGTAGTACAGTCAAGAATATGTTTGATATTTTGACAGAAGACACTTTTTGTAACCATCTAATTCATATCCAGATTTGATACATGTTATCGTTTGCATTCATCCCAGACGTAATGAAAAATTAACACAAGCTGCGATTTCTTAGGACACCTGATGTATGTCCGTTTCCATATAGACCTAATTAACAGTATTACCATAATGACATTTTATGTGTCTTTCAGCAAAACTAACATTCTAATGTGAATTGCAATTAGTATGTCCAATAGGTCGTGTAAGTGCAAGCACTACCACTTTACGTCGTTCTTGTGGAAAACTAGGTATAAAAGAAGTGAATACTTGAAAACTGCTTTTGGGGGTTCATCTTTATCCATGGTTAAAGGTGATTTTTCATTGATTCTAAAAATGCATACTAGATGGTAAACAGTGTTGACTCATTTTAAGACTTTCGTTCTGATTAGGGAGGGCAGAAAAGGAAAGGATGAAGACAAAATAAAATTGGCCTAAATAAGGAAATAACGGTCATGTAAGGACAAATCTACATCGTAAATGTAAAAAGAAAGTAGTTCCAAAAGGAATATCGCCACTCTGGAGATAAAAATGATAACGCCACTGTGGCGATGATAACGCCACTGTGGCATTATCGGATATCATCTTTCGCCCACTGATATATTTCAATATCCATTTTGACTTCAAATTACCTATTTAAAGTTAGGCTACTGGCAGTTTTTAAAAATTGATATCAGTACTTTTGAAGAAATATTCTCTTTGAAGAAAGAGATTATATTGTATAATATGAGCTTAGTTTTATTGAAACTATGTATATAACATTATTAATGTACACCCCAGCCCCGATAATTTTAAAAATAATAATACGTATATTACTACCCTATGGAACCTCATCAGACCAAATTCTTTATATATGTATGTATGTATGTATGTATGTATGTATGTATGTATGTATAGTAATGTAGGACTGTTTACTATTTAGTCACAACTAAAAGAAAGTACAACGGTTCGATCATTTTCTTAATCTTATTATTTTTATCTTATTTTTATTTTTACTATTTTCTTTCTTTTTCCTGTGATCAACAGGATTTAGTGAGTTTCCTGGAATGTTGCTTCAGTTTTCTTGTTTAACGCGGAGAGATAACATTCCTTCAACCCCCTGAAAACGTTCAAAAGTTATTGAAAACAGTGGAGAAAGAAAGCTGCTTCGTGGTTTTGAAACACATATGCCCCTATATTGTCGAATATGTCCAACCCAAAAATTAAATATTACAAACTTAGCAAACTATATATACCCTAAGCCCAACACCTTATTCCTAAAGGTTCGAAGAAACTTTTTTCCAAAGGTGTTATTATAGCCTATACCTTACAGATATGCATAGCAGCATGTCTATTACGTTCAACAGATCTACCTCAAGTGAAATGCACGAAACGTTACAGAACAAAGCTTTCTTTTAAAAAATGTCAAGTTTCAATGTTATCAAATAATAATCAGTTGGTTTGTATCTGAGGAATTCTTTTATTTGATCCGTTTTGGGTTTTTCTTAAAGAATCAAAGGTCCGAACACAATATGAACTGATGCTAAATCATGGTATGGTGTTTTAGCAAGCATTCGTAAACTATAGTCTGGTTTAGAGGCCTTAGTCGCTCCTTAATTTTGCAATTATTTACAGCTTCAAATGTAGTCTCTCCTGTATATCAAAGCAAAATCAGGCGTTCTTTATCAGTTCAAGGTATTCTTAATCACCTTCGGGAAGGATAAAGAAATATATATGTCCAATAGCTGTTGACAGGAAGAAAATTTAGTTTTAGCAGCGTCTAATCTATTAGAATATTCAACCTGTTGGACACTACTAGCAATATTGTTTTCTTCATCCAGACGGGTCCCGTCGGTGTCTTGGAATACCTTTCTAAAGTAGTCTTATATAAGGGGCTTTCTGACTCAACCCTATTTTTGTCCTAGGAAGACCACCACCTTACCATAGCCTCCATTGCTAGTCTAAACAAATACAAAAAAAAAAAAAATTGTTGAGGCAATAAAATCGATTTCTTAGTCCATTACCTAACTCGAGGACCTATCATGAAAATCATCATCGTCATCGAACAACAATAGGGTTGAGCCAGAACTCCCCTTATACAAGACTACTGCGATTTTCATTTTATATTTTACACAAAAGCTTACACAGGCACTTGTCGAGATATGTTTAAAGTCGCAGCTTTTGCTATTATATAACTCTCATCATCATGACAAATCAAGTACAAATTAATCTTATCACTGATGAGAGAAGTAGTAGCCTTTACTGTTATTTTTCCATTATTTTTCATATTCCACCCAAACTTTTATCATCCCTATTTTTGACATTCACACAAAATTTTCTGAGTACTTTTTTCATATTTCACAGCTCTGTTCGGTATCATATCAACACAAAAATCGCCTTTGACACTTAGCTTCTGTATCAGATCTAACATAATAAACTTCTCACCTCTTAGATAAGCTCGAAGTTGATTAAGAATTGTGTTATATGTCGCTATTGCTATTTTCCAAGAAATATTTTGTCCTCGTGTTTTGGCTCGATATTTTTGTTTATTGCTGATAATGCAACACCTGCCCCAGACACTATTTGGAATAATGGATTTGCTGTTCTTCCCGCTAATGCAATTCCAATTATTGTGAATCCCATTGAAAAATGTAGTTTAACAGGCCTATTATTCTGCTGCAATATTTTCCGGCTCGTCTGACGCAGTAAAGTTTTTATGATAATATTTATAGTATTTGATAAGTTGGTCCCTGTCGTTGTCTGAGAGACCTGATGAGATATGATCAAAATCAATAAAATTTTTTGTCATTATGAAACTGTTTTAGTTCTTATTTCAATTGACCTAGTAAATATATTTTCAGCAGCAGCCTTATCAACCAGAACATTAAATTTACTATTAACTGGATCAGCAAGAAAATCTCTGTACTTATCATATACTTCAGATGAGATATAGTTATATCTGATATCTGTTAAAACTCTACGATCTGAGGATAAAAATGGAGGATCAAAATTTGTTGGTATTTCAGTAATATCACTGACTCTATGACGATAAATGTCTTCTGTTTCGTCGATATAACTAGCAACATAACATGACTGTCCCAGCTTACAATTTTGAAGTACTAGATATTGTCTGAGAATTGTATATGCTGCTGAAAAACTCAAAATACCGCGAATATGTGCATATTTCTATATTTATGTCATTGACGAGTAGGTATAGGTATCTAAGAATCAACTCCCTAATAATTTTGTATTTTGGATCTGTCAGTAACTTTCCAGTTTATTTTTTAATAGTTTTTCAACGCAACGTTTTTGTAACTATGATGCGAGCCATAATCTTCATCAATAGGAGGTTTTACAGTTGTAATATCGTCAGGTTCCTGATATTATAAGTCTCGTTCAACATCATCTTATGACTTAATCCTATGCTCAATTTCTGATACTGCGTTTAGTGCAGAATTAATGTGAAATACGTTATGCATTTTTATCACCGGTGAGAGAGTCTATTAGAACTGGATATGCTGTTGTCAGCAGGTTAGTATCAGTATGATTATCTACCATTTATAATAACGTCTTTTTATCACAAAAGTCAGTGTCTTAGCACATGAAATACTCGATGTTTATCAAATCTGTCTTGTCTTATGAGCTTTTAAAGACTTATGTTTTCTTGTTTCAGCTAGTTTGTCAAGCTCATCATGAATCATTTATAAATAAACAGCAGGATAAATATTAGCTGCTTAGTGATTATAAGGAAAAACTGAAAAATGAACTTGGCGCTGATGATGATATTTGTATCATAAAACAATCTGAAGATCTTATTCCAGTTGCCCCGAGGCAGGTTCAGACGAGCATAAAATAATTGATTTTGATGACATCCCGCTCAGCAACAGGAAATGGATAAGATAAACTCTTACTTTTCACTGTCGCTCAGCAGAAAATGTAATGCAGTTCATCTAGCACAAGTTTTCTATAACGTCGACCGATTTATCAGGCGAAATACAGGTTGCGCGAGAGCAGTGTGGAGATGTATTAAAATAGAAATTTGCTGAAATTTATCATGACGTTACTGGCGAGGCGCTAGCGTCCCAGGGAAAGCACAATTTCTTTTTATTTAATAAGCTAGCACGAGATGGAAATCACATGTTTAGATGTGGAATAGACAAGCTTTTGGACTGTGAAAATTAATCTTACAGATACTTATAAAAATTGACGCGAAATGAATAGAGGTTCTAAATAAATTTGTTGCAAAGAGAACTGCATTTAAAAATAAATTTGACCAGTAACGTCGAGGACAACAACAAACTGCAGAAGAAACTGCTAGACTTTTAAACCAGTGAGTGATGCTGTACTTGGCAAACAGCCAGATATTTTTGTGGCATCACCAGAGGAAGCCAAAATATTGACGCAGAAAGGATTACTTGGTCTAGTTGAAGAAGGACAGAAAAAAAGCTGCTGAGCAAATTATTGACAAAATAAGGAATCCTGTTGCACAACAAGCTGAGATTTTACGAGATATCGGAAGAGTGGATCGAGTAGAAGAAGAAAGACCAAACGTAGACGAGATAATGAATGGCGAAAACAGAAGAAATTGGACGCTAAAAATGAACATATTGATATTGAAAAAACAACAAAAACAGCTTACAATAATCTTTACGATACCGAAATTGTGGATCTGGAAAATGATGTATTTGAATCAGAAAAACTTATAACGGTAGGTAATATCAGAAAATTGTAAGATGCAAAATTTGATGAATATATTGAGTTATTGATAAATATAAAAGTTTTGAATTAATCTGAATATAATAATAATATCAATACATCTAACGATTTTTGGAAGCTTTTGATCGTGTTAAAAATTCCGAAAAAATATTTTCGCTGAAATATATATTAAAATTTTGGAAATACAAAAAATGTACACGTAAAATATAATGGGAATACTAAATTACATACATTAGCATAAACGTATAAAACCTGAACCTGTACAATCAGGGTCTGCCATCAATGTCTATAACTCTCAAGCTGAAATAGTTGATAGACTGATGTTATTAATCTCATCGAAAGAAGAAGGAAATGTGATTACAGAAATCGACAACAAAATTGTTGGCATTTTTGATTATCTGAGATCAGAGGGATATCTAACGTTTGACGAATATTATATTTTACATAGTGATCTTATAACAGTGAATTAATTCGCCGCAAATTAATTCGTTACCGGAAAAACAGTCCGAGTTTTATCTATCAGATAAAATAAGAATGTTATCAACTACATTACTGCTTGGCTCATTTCAAACTACGGCGGATATTGCAAACATCTCTGTTATTTTAAGTCCACCACTCGAACTGGGTCCACGTACGCAAACGTCCCCGACGCAGTATGAAATAGTTGTAGTTTCAGCTACTGCCTTTCATGCTATGGCAAATATAACAACTAACATGACTGACGATTTCACATTTCAATCGAGCCAGCTAGCTGACTCGGCTTGGATATCTGTTAAGATACCACAAGGCGATTAAAACGTTGCAGATTTAAAGAAAAGCAATAAAGTTATTGATTACAACTGGAGTTGTATCCGCATCAGACACTTTTGAACTCATTCCAAACTATAACACGCTACGTACCAGTTTAAAACAATTTTCTTGTTGATTTTATCACGGCCAACAGCATCGGATCCTTGTTAAGTTTTGCGAGACAACAATACGGTTCTAGATCGCAAAGTGCTTCATTTTCATACTAGGGCGAGTTACCAGTGGATATAACAAAAATAAATTCGATTTTAGTAAACAGCTTGTTAGCCAGCGGATTGTATACGGCACGTGGCAGTAAAGGGCAAACTATTTTTAGTTTTTCTCCTGATGTTCCACTAGATTCGATGATGCAGGTAACTCTACAGCAAATAATCTGCTATCCAGTTACTGTCGAAAATCAAATATCACCTATCACAATGACGCTGACTGATCAAACAGGTCGACTACTAAATCTCAATAACGAAATTGTAACATATTATCTGCACTTGAAGTCATTTTACTAATCACAGCTAGTTTTGTATAACAAAATTAAACAACGAAATATTTATCGCAGAACAATCGTAGGTTTCAACGGAAACATATTCTCTAAAATAATTGAAAATATACCTGGAATTGCAAATAAAGTAGCATCGATTGTGTTAGACGCATCAAAAGCTTTTGCCACAGGAGTCGCATCTGCGGCGGGTACAGCTGTCGGACAAAAGATTGTTGATAAAATTAAGGGAACTCCACCAATCACAAGCGACAGGGATATAAAACAACTAATTTCTGAAATATCACCAACATCAGAAAGTGTTGCGGCGTTGATAATAGCGATAAAAAAAATACAGGCGGAGACATTGTCAGAAAATTAGCAACTAAAACTAGACTACGTCCAGATATTGCCTCATTTTAGTGGGTTGCTTTTACAACCTCAAACCGCAATTACAAATTTAAAATGTCAATCAGAATTTACCTTTACATAACGTAGGAAATAACAACAAATAATTCAATAACAGAATTTGAGTATGTTGAGTATCTCGATGAAGATTTAAATAAGACAAACAAGATGGGCATATGAACCTTTAACACACAAGAAGAAGATTTTTTTTTTTTTCTGCCGCACAAAGCGATACTTGAAGTACGAGGTAGAATCCGAACTACTGCTAATATACCTGTAGATACTGCAGCTGATACACAAATAACACTCGTCAATAACGGTTGGAGTTTATTCAAAAGCAGCAGATATCAAATAGCTAATCAAACTCTACAAGATATTTCTATGCACTTGCCAGTAGCAGGTATTATTCTTAACCTTGTGTCTTTTAGTGAAGATTACTCGAATCTGCTGCAACAAATATGATGTGTTTTAAAGATACTGGAGGTGGAAATCTTTCATCGGAATTTAGCCCAACTAATTTTAATGCAATTGTAGCTGGAGCTAATGCTGTTGCTGATATAATTTTAGCTAGAAATATTCTTATTAATAGCACCACAGATTTTGGCATTACCACAACAGCTACAGATTCAAATGCTGATGTTGAAAGAGTATCACTGACTACTGTGTGTAATATTCTTGGCATTACTGCACGAGCAGTAGAGGCTACTTCAACTGAGATGATACCATTCGTAAACAGAATAACACGTACATCTATCAGAAATATATCGTACAACGAAGGTTACTAAACGACGAATATTTACAGATAACTCAAACCAAATAACAATGATGTTTTCCGCTTAGCACAATATTTGATTTTGCCGCGACTACAATAAGGTATTTCGTGGGATAAACATACACTTATACTTGACCGAGGAGATCAAAACAATTGTCTGATGAAAACTGCGGGTGTTGATGCAACTCAATTATAATTTCACGACTAGCGCTGTGGACGCCACGTGTCGTTCCGTCGATCGATAAAACAATTGAACTTTGTGTCGATGTTGACCACGTTTACCAAGAAATTGTATTATATGCAAAACAAACTTTATCAAATAACAGTACCAAATCCGACTGATAACATATGGCGAATAACAACAGCGCCAAGCGAACAGTTGCCAAGACATGTATTTATTGTGATGCAAAACACATGAATGCCGTAGTCGGCAAGAGCAAAACTATTCTATTTTCGACAGTTCAGATGTCAGACGAATATTTGTCACAATGAATTCTTAACAGTACCCAGAAAGAGCAATCGAATGTAATTTTGCAGATAATGCTGCAGCATTAGCTCATAGAAACGTGTCTCGTGCTTACGTGTATCTTATGGAGACCATGACAAAATATCAGGCTACTAATAGCTGATCTCAAATTTCAGTCGAAGAGTTGAGGAAACTTTATCCGATATTTCACTTTGAAGTATCAAAATTCTCCGAACGAGCTATTGGATCAACATTTAATATTGAGGTTATGTGGACACTGAGATAAATTCCAGCTGAAGCATAGTATGCTTATGCGCTAGTTGTATCTGATAAGTTCTTGACAATTGATGCTACCAAAGGCAGAATGACTGTCCATGTGTGAGCGGTATAATTTTATCAAAGAAAAGGCAGAATTAATTGATTTTATAGCAAGAATAACTATCCAGGTGTTAAGTTCTCTGTAGGTGAAGTGCTTTGCACTTTACAACAAGCGTAATAATTTTATCAAACAAAAGAAAAATAAAATACGATGAAATATATTATACACGAGATAAAATTTATCGCCGGGACAAGTTTAAAAAAAAACTAACACAAGCTATTGTTAAACGACAGTCTGTTCCCTGAAGATAGATTTCGGAACGCAAAGAACCGGAACGCAAAGGGACGGA
Organism: Megalonaias nervosa; assembly: GCA_016617855.1. Classification (NCBI taxonomy): domain Eukaryota; kingdom Metazoa; phylum Mollusca; class Bivalvia; order Unionida; family Unionidae; genus Megalonaias; species Megalonaias nervosa. Next base: position 54,708 of record JAECUM010012118.1, read on the forward strand.
ACGCAAAGCATTCTGCCAGCAAAACTGATGCTAAGACAAAGGCAAATCAATAAAATGCCACTGCAAAAACCTTTTATCTTAAGTTTAACAGCAGCGCAAGTTACTTCAATGGCTTGAAGTATAGAAATAAGTGGAGGATTTCTGGGACCTGCACTAACAACTATTGTAAAAACGGTACATCCGAAATTATTGCCAGCACTAGGAACATTAGCAATAGCTGCGGCATCAGATTCAATATCAGGTGCAACTTAAAAAGCTGTGTCAGTCGATGTTACAAAACAAATTGTGTTAAAAAATGCGAAGCATTTCACTTTTGTTTAACGATTATAATAAAAAATGCTTGGGTAACGTAAAACAGCAACGAAACGTAAAACAACTAAAAAAAAGAGAACCTCAAAGACGAACCGCAAACCGGCCCAAGGTGAATTCATAGGACCGTTGCTAGAAGGAATTGCGTGAAGTTTACTTCCCAATCTGCTGGGGATAGGACGCGCGAGAGGACTGATGATAACTGGTACCCGCCGTTAAACAACTTTGAGATTCTAGATAAGCTGATAGATATCAACGGATTTATCGGAGTATTTTCAATAGATGAACTAAGACCGCTAGCGGTCCAATAACAATTCGGAGAGCTTCGCTCTCCGCTGACAAAAGCAGTTTGCTGCCAAAGTTGTGTAATAAATATTAAAAATTTTAACGATGGATCTGGTACACAATGGGTAGCGCTTTACGACAACAACTACTTTGATTTGTTTGGTCAACCTCCGAGTGATATTAACAAACAGTACTAGCTATCATCGAAAAAGTACAAATTCAATTACTATTCTAATCAACTGCATCTAGTTGAAACTGCAGCTTGTGGATATCATTGTGTACTGCTTATCAAACAAATGTTCCAGTATAAAGGACTGGGTGATTTTCTTAAATTTATATTGGACTAAACCAAGCTTGGAAAACGACAAAATTGCAATTTTATCTAACAAGCAAATATTCAAATGACTACGTATTATCTAAAGTGCAGAAGTAAAACAGAAAATGCAAACGTGGGCTCAGACAGCCCCACAACAGAAACAACTAGAAACGATAGACTATTGCTTTAAAGTATCTGTGCTACCTGTGGCAAAAAAAAGGTCTATGTTTCTTAAACGTGAGGCACTACTTGGAGAAACGCAATCAATTCCTTATGTTAGTTTTGTCGACGATTAAATTATAATAAAAATGCAAAACATTTCATGAAAATGTAAAGCTGACTGTGATCAGTGTATAGAGCAAGATAAAATAATAACTTACTGTCAGTGTTGTAATCAGCGAGCTGTAATCGGATCCGACATATAATCGGGTTGATCAAATTGTATCGCGTCATGACATATGTTTACCGGGACGCAGAGAGTCCCTACAGCGAAAACGATAAACCTAGTTGTGATCGTGTTATGCTTGACGAAATAAAAGATATGCAACCTAAAGGTAGTCTGTTTCACAGGCTGCAAGAACGAATTGATCGTGCACTAGTGCAAGATATTATTGGAACAAAATATAAACTTGGCATTGGGTGCTTGGTGGAAAGCATTCGCCTCACCCCCGGCACTGAGATGTACTTTCACATAAAATTCAATGACCCCACAAAAAGGTTTCCTCGACGAAAGGTTCTCGTAACGCCGTTGATGCCATTTGGGCGATAGATCTTGCCGATATGTCAAACATTGCACAGAACAACGACATAACAATATACCTGATGAACCTAGTTTATAGTTTTAGTAAATACGCGCTTAGTGAGCCTGTCACAGCTAAAAGAGGAAAAACAATATCTAACGCGTTAAGAGATATTATTATCAGTACAGAAAGAAAACACAATAAACTTTGGACTGATCAAGGAGCGGAGTTTTTTTTTAAATAAGCAATTCGAGCAGTTTCTAATGCACGATAACATCATCAAGTACGATACTGGAAATGAAAATAAAAGTGTTGTTGTCGAGAGATTTCATTGCACGCTAAAAGAAAAGATTTATAAGCAACTCACAGCAAAAAACACTAACAGGTATGTTGATGATCTGCCAAAGATTGTATCGTATTACAATAAGACTAAACATAAAACACTTAGAATGTCGCCCAACGCAGCAGTTAAGAATCCAATAATGGTGAATGAGAATATGCACCGAAGACAAATTTAAAGTCGGTGATAGCGTTAGAATTTCTCTAGTAAAGGAAACACTCGAAAAAGGAATTATTTCAAATTGGTCAGAGGAAGTATTTGTTGTGGATAACATTTTAACGACAATACCTGTTACGTATAAGCTGAAAGATCTAGCCCGGGATAACAAATCTCGGAGAAGAAATTATTGGAGCTTCAGCGGACAGAGCAGGATATATTCGTCATCGAGCGAGTAATAGAAAGAAAAGGTAAGCGAAGTTTGGTCTAATTGAGAGGTTATAGTGATAGTTTTAATAGCTGGATACCGACTTGTGAAATCAAAAATCTTTAATCCGATCGCAGGGTGTGGAAAACTCCGCTATCCAGTCACAGTAAATCTTTTCGTATTTCAAAAGGACAGACTTACATTTCACTGGCCTACACAATGA
>JAECUM010012120.1:0-27824 GCA_016617855.1 Megalonaias nervosa
TGTTTTAAATCTCTCTCTCTCTCTCTCTCTCTCTCTCTCTCTCTCTCTCTCTCTCTCTCTCTCTCTCTCTCTCTCTCTCTCTCTCTCTCTCTCTCTCTCTCTAGTTGCATACAATATTCGGCAAATTCAGAGAGACACGACTGCACTGCAGAATTGATTATCAACAAATAGAATATCCAGTTATGGTGAACTGTGAGCTGAAAAGATAGTCAACTACTTGAGCGCTTCAAGAGTTTGGAATGTACAAATGTACGAGGTTGGTTGAGTTTAGTTTCCAAGCCTTTGATCAAAAATCATTGCATTCACTCTAAGAATTTGTTGACATTTGGAACAGACATTTTAATACTGGGAAGATGATTGAAGATTGATGGTCATTTCACTCTGTCGTTCTTAATTGGACAGTTTTGGAACGACTGGATTTCCCGAAATGTATGCATGCACTTAAAGTTTCAATGGTGGTAACAAGTTTATGACGACTCTTTGTTGTAGTCCTATATACTCAGAGAAGATAAAGAGGTCGGTGAACTAATACAAGATAGTTTTAAAAGAATTTATGGTCATGTGTCCAATTGCTTAAATTGCGCATTTGCAGTCATTGCGTAATTTCTTTTTTTTATCCTTCACACGAAGAGAAGTTCAAGGGTTGATATGTACGTAAAATTCTAGGAAATACTCCAAATTAGGAGCATCAATTATCATTGAGGGCGAAGACGAGAAAACATCGAATTACAAAGGGAGAGATGTCTTAAATAAAGCTTTCCTTTATGAGAGTAGGCATAATGAAGTCGCAAAACTTTGGATCAGAACTCGTTGAGTGGTACCGTATGTACTGGCTTATAAGTCCAGTCCAACTGCAATCTGCACAGACCCAGGTCTGCCGTCAAATAGTGTGCCGGCAGATCTGGATCTGTGCAGTTTGTTAGGAGTAATCAGTAGAACAAACAACGTATATCCTGCTTTGCAGGCGCTTTATGCTATGGCAGATCAGGATCTTTGTTGTTTTCAATTTGACTCATATTATAAGCGAGTACAGACGGTAACTAGAAATGTTCTATTATCTCTCCAGTTAAAGAAAAAGGTTTTAGAGTAAATCAAATATTAAACTCAAATAAAACATGTACAAAAGGTGCTCATGAACTGGCGTCGAAATTCATGAATAATGAATGTTTGGAAATTTAAAGTTAATGAATTTTAATATGGTGTTTTCACAGATTTACTATGATCCCCCTGTAGAACATTGACGGAGAATGTCTCCATTTTCATCACGTGAATTGACTTGCATCACTTGATCCTTTCTCTCGATCTAGATGCACAAAAAGTGACAAATACTTTTTAGTTTCCCTCATCAATGGATCAATATTTCATAAAGAGGTCATAACAAACATTAATTGCAACACATTTAAACTATAAAACACATCGAATTTATCTTTGGTCACCTTCAATCAGGACAGTTTGCAAATTTCCTTGACCATATTTGAGACAAGACTTTTTTCTAATGCTGTTTTTCAAAAAAATAATAAAGTTCATATTTAAATTATTATCAATAAAGGCAAAATTAACTCGAGAGAAAATTTTACTCGAAGAGTATAACGTAATTATTTAGTCTGTTTCTTTATATTTATGACATATAAGTGGACTTGATTTATTACCCGCTCATAAGATTGTATCATTGCGCAAGCGTTCTCCAGTCCACGAAAGGACACCGTCCATAACAAATAGCTGAACAGTCTAAACCACTGATTCTGGAACAAGTATATTCGATATATTGAACAGGTATATTCAAAATATTTCCGTACATTCAAAATAGTGAACACGTATATTCAAAATATTGATCACATATATTCAAAATGTTGACCACGTATATTGAAAATGTTGAACACGTATATTCCATATGGTTAAAGTTTACAAGGAGTTATTCAGATTAAAGATAGCTTTTACGCTTATTCGGTGAGTACAGGTCACTGTTGCTTTGCTGTACTAAAGTTAAATTTGGGACCGACCAATTAATTTTGGCTTGATGGTGATTTTCTTTTCAACCAGGTTATTTATTTATTTATTTTGGTCTTATCTCAAGACAATACATTTATCAACCAGTACCATGATTGCAAGTCGTACTTTTTCTACCAATCAGGTCAAAACTAATTTTCAAGCGCAAGCTATATACCGAATAGAAACAAATAAAACTAACTAGGCCCACTCCATTCCTCCATAAATAAATAAACAAATGAATCAATTAAACGGTCGATCCATAGGTAACTTCAAAACACCATGTTACATATTGAAAATCCATGTTGGGTTCAGGAATGAGAGGAAAGTATGCCTCATTATGCATCGGTGTTGGATGCGAAAACTATTTCCTTGGTATCAGGGTCTTGCATAATTCATGAGTCTTTTGCCAGATACTTGGCAAATCCTTGTGTCTTACACATAAATTTTGGCCATCGGGGGGAGTCTTCCTGTCCTGCGCTGGATGATTCGATTTGCTGAATTAGAATGCGTCTCCACTAATTGGCGGTCATACAGGTCATACAGGTCTCACTGGACAGTTTATCTGGTGAATTTTCGTCCGACAATGACCTATTGCCGAAAAATGAGAATAATTTGACACTGAAGATACAAATAAAAACTACTAATGATTTTTGTAGAAAGCTTGCATGTGAGATTTTGACTGAGGCAATCAGGTTAATTCCTTAAACAACTGGTGGCTTTTATAATGAATCAACACTGCCACCAACCCCTCTTTTTAACATTAATTTTTGACAGCAAAGAGCTATTTTGAATATTTTTCTGTGACAAAGCAGCTAAAAGAATGAGCATGTGCCTCATGCATGAATGAAGTTCACTAGTACTATAACAAATTAGCATACTTTTCATGACCCCTCAACCATCTCGATAGTTAGATATTTACCTCTGTAGCAGACATACATAAATACGTAAGAAAATCAGCTATTCATTTGCAGCCCAAGTTACGCATTTGATCTCCAATGCTAGTCTAACTGTGACAGGCAGTCACCAAACAAGCCAACACATTTTCAAGCCTAACTCAAAGTAAATCTAAACCACATTACTGATTTAGCTTCTGTGTGAATTTATAAATACTATACTTATGATAATTAGGTTCATGCCTCCTACCTTATAAATTAGGGAGGTGTCAAAATACGAAACTATCCAGTGAGACCTATACCACACTATTTTTTGGAGCTGAAATATCACGGAAATAAGTACTGTATTTGAATTAATTCAAAAGACTGTGTTCATTGCAGACATTCCTGGTTTAAACGTTTTGTAGATACAGGATCTCAAATGGGTAACGATTTAATATTGAATTTATGAAACGAGTTAATAAATGTCCAGCTTTCGCGAGTCTCGGCGAGCTTGACTTGATTTAACGAGTTTCATAAATTTAATATTAAATCATTACCCATTTGAGATTCTTTTTATCACATAGTTTTATTTCAGTAGAAATTATTTAGATAGAAAGAAGAATGAATAACGTCGTTCATTCTGACAGACGCCTTATCTTTCATTTGTTTTGCGCAAAAAATAGTCCCAAACAAAGTTGAAAAAGTAAAAGTGTATTAAACATTATTGCTAACTATAAATCAAAGAATAAGCGTCCATGCAAATAAACAGAACATTTTACAAAAGACAAAACATTTGTCAACACAAAATGTCCAATGCGTGTGATGTCACATTGTTTGATATGGTGCACAGTATCGGTTTGTGTTCGCCTACATAACACAGTGCCAGTGTTTACGTTGAAATTCCACATTGCAACCAAACATTACATTGTTGCGATATTGTTGTGAAAAAAAGATCACTAATGCAGAAATATACATATTTACTGTAATGTATTTGTGACAGGATATTTGCAGTATTTATTTTGGAACATTAGATTGTACAGAAAACGTAAACAGATCTCTTTTTGAGTCGGACTTGCATTACATATTTACCCCTTAAATATACTGTGGTTGTATAAAGTTCTGTCAGGAGGGGAGACCGGTTTATGTCTACATTCTTCTGTGAACAAAGGTGAGTTTATTTACTTCAGTAAGTTCACATTTAAACCAAGCTTGTATATAGGGTGGATTCCATGCTTTAGATATACCGCCCATTCATCCCCACCCCCATTCTCTCTATCATCTGAACAATACCGGTAGTTTTACTTGTTATTATTGTTCTTGTCTATGGTGTTTTGCCATTTGTCATGTTATGATATGTTCTACATGATATAACAAACCCCGAGGGGGGGGGTAAATTGGCAATATTGAAACAGACAAGACCAGTTTTCCAAAGTTCCTTTTCGCGAGTCGAATTCAAAAATGGCAGCGAAAAATGTTCAGTGAAAACAAAAATTTCAGAAGGCGGGTTAAAAAGTTTTCCCACAATCGCAGCCAATCAGTAAAGAGAATACTGCACAATAATTTCGTGGGCTTATTTGGACCAATCAGAATCACATAAAGTGATATGTTCACATGTTATAATATAAAAAATATTAAACTGCACACACAATTGGCAATGTGTAACGAATATGTGATAATATAATATATCCAATCAAAAGTCAAAATTATCTGTACACAGTGCAGGTTTACAATTAATGGAAAGTGAATCTCATTATCAAAACTACACGTCACTGAGTACAAATATTAGTTTTAGACCACAAATGAATAATAACAAAATGGACGGTTAAGACTGATTTTAGTTTCAAGACCATCTATTTATATTGCTAGGTATTGCACAAACACACTTGCAATAATAATAATGATAATAATAATAATAATAATAATAATAATAATAATAATAATAATAACAATGTGGACTTAGTACAGAGCCTAATCTTCAGAATACAATAATTGGATAACTAATGAAAACATATAACAAGACAATTTTACAAAAACGAACATCATGAAATTACGAAATAAAACGATGTTAGGTTTGTTTGGATGACATCCATTAGTTGGGGTATATTTATCATACGAAGATTTTGCATAGTAGCAAACAGGGATGTAGGATTTGGGAGTGATACGGTGAGATGGCGTATGACACTAATGAAGACCGAAGACTATTATCATCAGGTCTACGAAGAATCCAGTCTAAAATGTGGCCATGTTTATAAGTGCGTTGGCTGCATGACATCCGAGCAAACCTAACATCGTTTTATCTCGAAAATTTCATGGTGTTTGTTTTTGTAATCTTGTCGTGTTATATGTTTTCATGTGTTACCCAATTATTATGACTGAGGTTGAAAATGTGAATAGAATCAAGGAGTTTTGATTTGTATTGATTTTTAGGACTGTCAAAGTGAAAAGTGAAATCTCCAAGAATGAACAGGTTGCCACCTATCGAACTTCCATACTCCAGCATGTTAGGAAAGTGCTCCAAAAGAGATTTAGTCAGCTTGAATTTCTTTTTTTTTTTTTTGGTTGTGGGTGGGTTTGGTTTTGGGGTTTTTGTGTCTTTTTTTACTAGGAGAAGGGCGGTAGAGACAGAAAAAAAATGGACTGACCTTTATTCCATTTTGAGTGAGGTATATGGACCAGGCAAACGATGTGTGTTCGAAATTGAAAGTTGTAGTTCAGTTAAGATGATAAATATTGAGTTCTTTGCGATGAGCAATTCTCCCTCCGCGGGAGCGATGTGGGAACGACCTGATGGTGTAAACAGTGGGTGTTAGAACACACACTTTGGCTTATCACCTGCCGTTTACATTTAAGTAAAGTTGAATATAGTCCCATGTGGTTAAGTCTAGTTCACAATGCAGTATTGAGCGCCAAGGAGTCCCATCATAGCAGGAACGGGTCGACTGGCGAGTATAACAATATGACATGATGTTAAAAACAAAAGACAAGTTGGGCAAAACGACCGAGGAAAAAAAAATCCAACAGGTCTTCCCTAAAATAAGCAAATGAAGAAGCACATTCCAGCAGAACACTCAGTGCTTGGCGAAACCACCAATGCAGACGAACCGTCATCAAGCACATACGACATGATAAGGTGGCAGGGTCCGGTTTCTTAAATTGGCTCCTTGCAAATTTCTTAACTTAAGGCTATGGTGTGACTTTTTCAGCTATTATTGTTTACTAATTAAAGATATGGATATATTTGTGAACTATGTGTTTTGGGCTTGTGTTGTTCTTGAAACTGATGTCAGGCATGTACACCTTCCATAGTTACTCTGCAGTATGTTGATAGTGAAATACCAATAGTCGGCTAAGAAGAAGAGCTAGTTTCGCATAGCAGTAAACACATGGGTTTGGGGCAAGTAGAATATCTCAAAAACGGCTTGGATGACAACTATTTTCAGTTGCATCAGCCTGTTTAGTACACACTGTTTTGCAGAACTGTCATCTAGGAAAAGGGCTTGTGTTTGCACTGTGAGCATCACATGGTGTCAAAAATGACCTTCGGACATGAAAATTGCAGGTATAAATTTGGGGTTGGGGTGCACAAACTTCTTCTGCTATGAACTGCCATTGACTTCTCTGGTCAAGTGGATAATATTCTTATGCTTTATTTTAATTATAGGTATCCAGAAATATGGACCTTTTTGACCTCACTTGTGTATTTGATATTTTATGATTTTTTATACTAGGTCGCTGATTGCGGCATTAAATTTTTACATAAAAACTGGCCCCTGCCCCCTAAAAGGTACAAAAATACGCATCCGCCTCAAACCTGCTAAGCGATGGTGAGCATTTTGAATCCTTTGTTATTAGTCCAAAATAGATCCGGAAAGAATATAGTGTTGAACGTTTTGATCTGAGTATATAAACTAGGCACGAATCCACTCTCATTACAAGTTATACCGTCAATACTTACTTACAGATCGAAACCAACTGCAAACATCAATGGCCATTTTGAATCCTTTGCTATTAGAAAAAAATCGGTAAGGGAAGGAATATAGCGTTGAGCGTTTTGATCGAGAACATGAACTAGATACGAATCCACTCTCATTATATTATATGCCGTATATACGTGCTTACAGGTCGAGACCAACTGCAAATACCACCGATCCATATATGCCGTTGCTTAATGCGTGGCAGATCTAAGTCTATGCAGTTTGTTTTAGAAGTAATCATTACAATTAACAACATAGACTTTGATCTGCTAGTATATTATGGGACGGTAGATCAGAGTCTATGATGTTTCAATTTGATTCGAGTTATAAGAGAATGTTGTACATTAGCTTATTCTGCACCAACGTACGTTTAGTAACGTTGTTTGCACTGGAACTTTACGGCACGCAACTGAAGTCAAATGCCATGCCCAAACTGACCCGTGCTGGTCTGATGGTAAAACTCGAACCCAACTGAATGCGTGTAATGCCGAGGCATAACAGACAAACGGCATAATTCAAGACAATATATAATTTCTGAATCAAACAGTATGTTCTTGACGTCTTTTTTTGCAAATGAGAAATTCATATTAAAATTTTCTTCAAGGGAAGAGCGAGTACCAATATGATGTTAAACACCACAAATATGCAGACTTTTACAGCTGTGTGCATTACAGTCTTAGGTGTGACTTGATGACGTCTTTATCGGTTTCGTGTAAGCCACATTGTTTTGTGGTACCAGTGGGAGTGAACAACGGATATTCTTAAAAATGCGTGCGCAGCATTCTTCGATGATATACATGACTGCGACCGAAAGAAAGTATACACGTTGGAATTCACGAGTTATTTGTGCCCGTGTATATTCGTAAGCTAGCTTATCCATTTGCCGGGCTTATTGTAGAACAAATGACTCTTAAAAAACGGCATCTCTTGTGTATTTTCTGAATTTATGCAGCCGTTCACCAACTGCATAGAAAGTAAAAAGATTTACAAGGAGAAAACTAAGACTTGCTTTGGTTTTGATTTTTGTTCTTAAGGCGAACGGAACAACCAATCAAACATGAGAAGCTTGTCTCTCCCTGAACGGAACAACCAATCAAACATGAGAAGCTTGTCCCTCCCTGTGTATTCTGAAGTACGTATCAGTCAAAAGTACAATACGAAATCTATGAAACCTCACATAATTGCTTGTCAGCTATTATGATCGACAACTTGCGAAAGACGTTTATTTTTCCACTGATGTAGGCCCATGTACGCCGCCCCAGAATATGGATAAGTAAAGATAACGTAGATGATCCGCGCCGTCAGTATGGAAGCTTTAAAACTGGATCGTAAAATTACAGAGATCTCCCTTAATTTGTATTTAAGAATAGCAATCATACATACTTTTTCTGGTATAAGTGTTACCCGAATCCCTTGGATATGATGAAACTCTGGTCCATTCGATTCGGTCTTCAACGTTCTCCCTCGGGATTCTGCAAACGTATGTGCCAGAAAATGTACGCATGATCCTCATAGTTGTCTCCCTTCAGCATTGACCCAATAAACATAATCGAATTGTTTCAGTATCCCACCCCCACCCCCAAACATTAGAAATCAAAAAATTTCTTTATGGTTATAACTTATGGCTGCTCAAAAAGTAGAGTAAAAATGTAGAGTCACTGTGACATTAGAGTGGCAAGATAAGTTATTATAGCACATTATAATGTTAGGGGGATTGATGTTTAAACGGTGGGCGAGAGAGAACGGTGTCACAACCATATGAAGTCACTTCATTTGTGATAGTGTGTTGGTAACTCACAAGAAAGAATATATGGTACTTTAGTAATTACAGTGATGCTACATTTATTTAATCGCTTTAAATTTGATACAAAATAAATAGAACTTCCTATCGACTACGATCCAGCCATTCGCCATTCCTTTTATCGGTTAGTTTAACTTTAATCCACCAGCAAGGCATGTCGATAAGAACAACGTATATCAACCTCGTGAGAGGGACTTGTAAGCCCCCGGGAATAGAAATAAGTATGTATCAACCTCCTCCTGGTTACTGGAAGAGGTGAAAATAAAACAATAATGAAAATTATACGAGTACAAGTTGCATATTCATGCCTTAAAGCTTATGCATAACTCGTTGCATTATTCTTTCATTGCGCACATGAAGAAGTTCTGAACATTCAAATCCGATAATTGTACTAACAGTATATGCAGTTTATAACGGAGTCACTGTCGACCCTCACTACGTCGACGATTCTTTTGATATCCTCGCTCTTCGCTTTCCTAGAAGAGCGGGGATGTAGTGAGATAGTTTGATATTTTGACAGAGTTGTATGCGTTTATATTGCTATAGTCTGTCTGATATTGTGACAAATTCCTCCATAGGTATGTACATACATAGGTGTATAATATACATTAACTCATCCTACACCGTTAACGTAAGACACATGAAACTTGGAATTTTAATCTCACCACTGGATGTGGGGTAGATGGTAGGGGTGATTTGAAACCAACGGCTAAGAACTCCTCAATTGCTGTCTCCTATTTCTTTAATTTGGCATGTGTTACCTTAGTGTCAACACACGTCAGGCAGGGAACACTGGGCAATGCCCTCTGGCTTTCCATACCTTATGAATTTAGCCCTAATTAATACAACAGAAACCACTGAAAACCCTACCTTATACCCTTCTGCGCATGCAAAGGCAAATATATACATGCGGCTGACCATGGTTACCAGGTTCATCCTGAACTCCTAAAAACAGTTCTATTAAACACGGTTTAACTTCTTGAAAGAATCCATTGCCTATTGCGAGAAAGAACGGCTTGAGACAAGCTAAAAAAGAAGATACACATGTATTGCAAGAAAGACGAAAATAGAAATCCCGTACATTGGACATTTTTTCGGGACAAGGAAGTTCCAGATTACGTGCTACAGATGTGACCTTCAAATGATATTAAATGAATTTATCAGTTGACAACATATCGAAAATTTCTGTATTCGCACCTAACCAAGGTCAAATCTAACTTTGTGTTAGAGGGGTCTCGTGAGGCTTGAATTATATCGCGAGATTACAGGAATACAGCTCTAGAAAGTGCCTGTGAATCATTACTGGTCAGTTTCATTGCAAGCAAAAATTCCAGTAGAAAGATTTACGTCCACGTAATAGGTCTCGCGCTTTCCTACCATCAAAGTATCGCTTTATTGACTTTTATTAATTTAGAATCATGTAAAATACATACTCTGTGTTGGAAAGATAATTGGTAGGTAGTTGAATGGGCTGGTGGTAACAAAATTGGTAGATAGGAAAATGTTCATTCATGTAATCTAAATGAACGAAAAATGTATACAACCTATATTTACACGAGACCTAAATAAACCCAGATTTACAAATGCACTTCCTTCATGATTGTAAATAGTCTCTTGGCGTCAATAACCAGTATAAAATTACATGTATCAAACATAAAAACATTTTCAAGAAACCAGTGTTTGTGTCATGAAGAAGATAAATTAACTATATTTAATCTATGTTAAAACTTAACCTTTGTATCTAAGAAAGAGATAAAGACCGAGATAAAGGCCGATTGTGTGAATTGAAATAATACATTGCTTCCCATTCTTTTTACAACTGTCGCCTCCTTATCACATTTGGCAATATTTACCCAGCAGATTACATAACAAATAACTTTATATTACTCATGTCTTACAAATTCATTATTGATTTTCGTGAATGTAAAACGTTCCACAAACTTCTGTTGAATATTATTTTACAAGGATCTACTTGTGAAATTAAGTAAAACCTTTTTTCAATTGAAAAGAAATTTGCAATAAGTCAGAACTTATACACGATAATTTGTTCCAGGCTGAGTAAGTGGCCTACTTTGGAAATTTAATTATGGGATCATGCTTGTTTTAAACAATGAAAGATGAAATGAATATGTTCATGTATTAACCAAGCATGGACTAAAATGATTAAAGTGAGAATTTCTGACATGTATTGTTATTTTTGAGAAACAAATATTAGTCATGTGATTTCTACGTCTCTGCGGGACAAAGTGACTTAGTATTACATTGCCTAATGTCCGACAGCACGAGTCTACAAAGGTATCGTCTCGCAATAAATACCAGTCGGTATATTTCTATCTTTGCAAACAGCTGTCTACGCAAACTTACCGCCTTTGATTTAGTAGAACAAAACAGGACTAATAACACTTCTTGTAACATCTCGTGACGGTAAGTAACACAAAGGTATAATGTTGTGTTGTTGTTTTTGTTGTTATGGAGTTTAAAGCCATTTTTACAGCACTAGATAGGCTACACATGGCGGCAAGTATAACTGGTGGAGGGAAACCCGCAGAATGAACCACCAACGCAAAGGAAGATACTGGCAAGTTTTCTCACGTATCCACATTGGCCGAACCCGAGACTCGAACCCACGCAGTCAGAGGTGAGATTGCAGTGAGTGCTTTAGACCACTCGGCCACTATGGGCCCTAAAAGGAATAATGAAGAAGGCATGCGATTACATTGCATCATTACGCCACACTACTCTTCGATTTTCTCACATACAGTAACCATTCTTCTCCTGATAAACATAACCTTCCGGATGAAAGGAGTAATGTTGAAGTGTATCTGTATTTTCGCCTCAGTAAATCAGGAGAAAATATATCCCACAGGTGTCCCTCTACAAACGTACATCTGAAGCTTATTTTATTTGTCAAACTATGGTGGATTTATTTTGAACTGTGATAGAAATAAAGAGTATAATAGATATTACCCTGTCAATGACCCAACATAAAGGTGGTCAATACATGCCAGAAGTGAGGTTTCTTTTTTATATGTTCTTGTGTCTCGGTACATGGATTTGTGAACACTGTCCCAATACACTTTGTTTTCTCCATGCAATTGAGTGATGAAGAGGCTCCCCTTTACAGATCACTGCCATCTCACCTATGTCCGCGTGAGTTCGACTCTGCTCGGGTTGCTGGTAGCTTTCCTTGGACCTGTAGTTCTTCCAGGGGTTTCCCGGGTTCTGCCTCCACCGAATATACTGGCCGCTTTGTATAGTTCTCAAGTGCTGACAAATGACGTTACAAGAAAAAAAAAAAAAAACAAAACAAAACCCACAAACCTGCAAGGTCGCTATTTTTTTAAGACAATGGGAAACGATCTTGTTGTCGCACTTGCTGAGCTTCGCTTGAACGCAGCTACATTCCTGGTACTCAAGTGAAAACATATTCTTTTCTTTGGTAATGTTGCCGCTCTATTCGACTTCTGAATATTCTTTCTATTATATTTCCTTAACTAGAGGTTCGAGGCGATGTAATTCGAGGATAAAATCAACACCATGACATGGATGACTGCCTCATTTCACTCGATATTTACTAGGTAACATAGACTGTGCCTCCTGAAACACACTGATTACAATGAAGCAGTATCCAGTTTATCACCTCGTCGGTGCACCAGACTCTCTATCAACAGACTCGTTTCCAACGAAGAGCCTAGGAATCAGTGGCCTAGTTATTTAAAATAACGTAAAGGTTTTGTATTTATAACTTTGCTTCGTTCATTAAATGAAAGGTGTAGAAGTGCACAACTCTCAGAGGAGTTAATCAAGGAACTATTTTGGGCCCCTAATTATTTTAAATTTTTTATATAGTCTACTGATACGGAATAGAGTGAAAGTATTTTGAGACTTCTTAAATTCTGAACAAAGACAATTTAAAACAAAACAAAGAATTAAAACTTACCCTAATTATAAACGGCAAGCGACGTTCAACACAGGATGCTAATGAATTGTGATCGGGTGAGACAATTCATATACAATACATCCACGTTATTCTTGGTAGCAAAGGTACACGAGGGTAAATGGCTAAGAAGATTATATTTTCTTCTAACTTATTCTGAAGATGTAATCTAGAACTTCAAATTTTTTTAATATTATTATTGCAAAAATATTTGACCTGTAAGAAGATTGTTGATCTGATATAAGAAATTATATGCAACCAATACGGAGATCTTTACTTAAAATGAAAGATAATAATTTCTTTATGTCTTAAATTATGCAGTAAAATTACTCGTCATTGTGTGACTGAGGCAACATCGTTAGGATAAAATATTTTTGTCTTAAAAGATCACTTAAATTTCAATTAATCAAACCTTTTCTATATTTATACATGATGAAATATGTAAATCATAACAATTTTTAATTTGTACAGTTTAATATATTGTTTTAAATCTTTAACATTTTTAAACGCCTCTTTTCTTTCACAAATAACAGTTGATCCACGTCTTTTCATCTTAACTGCAATCTAAAGAGAAATCACCTTGGGCAACCATAGCACAAATATTGCATATTTGATTGATTGACCGAAGCATTGTTCATGATAATGAATTTCTTGAGCACAAATCTCCAGTGATAGCCTTTGTACAATGATCATACAACTTTTCAGCTTGTACACACATACATATTCTTGTGATAGTATTGCCTAGTGGTCAGTGCCGATAGCCATAACCCAACAAGTTCCTTACAGTTACTCAAAACCTGGTGGGCTATTTCACTGACATGCCATCTTTGAATAGACCAATTAAAATATCTTCATATTGTTTCATGGCGATGCTGATATGTCTTTATCGAAATGCCCCTTGCCTCTTGGACGTGACTGCATGCAGTGGGAGGTTTTAATTAAGACTTTAAAGAAACAAGTATGAACATGACCAGGCCCCAGGATCAAGCTTTCCATCTGATACATCTGGCTTTCATCCCACTCTTTCTACTTCAAATAATGAATATCAATCTCAGAAACATTTGGACTAACTAACGGTACATGATACGTGTTTGGACAAGTTAGCTGAAAATTTAAAGATACATTATTTATATATATTGACAAGCTAGATGAAAATGTAATTATACATGATACATGTGTGGGCAAACGAGTTGATACGTGATACTTGTTTTTCATTAGGCTCGGCATGGATATTCCGAACAATCATATTCTTCTTGTATATGAAGTGATCATATGTCGAAATTCTATGTTTGGAAAAGGAAGAGGTGATATTTCTTAGGATCCTAAGTAATAAGGCTGCCCATCTATCCATCCCTTCACTGGTCCATCTCAGACCCTCTCAGTTTTCGTGTTTGTTCGTCTCACGCTAAAACTTTGGATGTTTCTCCCTGAGTGTACTTGGAAATCATTTTAATGCGTTTTGTTTACGTTTTCACCTTTTAAATTCATTTTATATTAAGTGTTCAATCTTGATCCAATCACAGTGAACATATATTGAAAGGTTTATCTACTCATGCATTTAGGATGACTGTATTGACCTTGACCTGGAGAAGACATTTTACAAATTGAGACTGATCGGATTGCTTTATATGAATGAAGGAATGTATCGTGGTTGATTATCAACCAATAAAATGTACAGTTACGGTTGATTGAAATGATACCGCACTAATTGGGCACTGCTAGCTATAGGAATGCATACAATGCATGGGGTTAGTTTAAGCTGGTCTCCAAACCACTGATCAAAGAGCATTACAATCGTTCTTTGAACTAAATACAGTTGGAACAGACTTCTCAATGCTGGATTCTGACCAAAGACCGATGGTCATTTCTTTCTTCCACTTTCAATATGATGATACACTTGGGAAGACTTGATCGATCGGAGAGTATGCATCGGGATCATTAACTGCTATGACAACATTCCACAGTGACGTTTTGCTGTAGTCCGATCACTCATTGCCAAGGAAGATACGTGCATAATGAATTAAAATTAGATTTTATTTTACTATTGACTGTTAGTTGTCCAAAGCTACTAATGGCGGGTCTTTCATTCTTCATAATTACCTTTGACATACAATGTGCTGGTAGGGGTCCTTTTGTCGTATAGATACTGTATAAAAGCATACAAATCCACAGATATCGGTTGCGCCAAAAGATAAAATAAAAATATATATTTCGTAGAGAGTTCTCAGACAGTGGCGTATGATAACGAGAAGCTTGGGTATAACACTGTACTGTACAACATTGAACTGTATAACACTGTACTGTATAACATTGGACTGTACAACACTGCACTGTATAACACTGTACTGTATAACATTGGACTGTATAACACTGTACTGTATAACACTGTACTGTATAACATTGGACTGTATAACACTGTACTGTATAACACTGTACTGTATAACATTGGACAGGATGCTGGAAATGTAAACTATATCCTCTATCATGAAAAACGTGCTACCGTACTCAAGAAAAGGCAACGATAACATTTTTATATAATGGTATCGGTGGCAGACTGAACGATACAAATTCTGTATTATAATCGGTGTGAATATATTGGTAAATATATAAGAAATAATATAAGTAAAGATGCAAATGAGGTCACTTCATGCCTTATACCTTAATATGGGTTATATAGTATATTTCCTGCGGAGATTCATACATCAACATCTTTTATCAGGAGTTTTTATAGATGTGGTCCTTAAAATACATCACTGCTCTCAACATTTTTATTGCTAATTTATTCTTGACAAATATAACACTATAAGATTTAATTAATTAACTCTACGGTTGCGCCTACCTAAAGACGTCATGGTCATGAATTTGTGGATCGCCGATTTATCTATAGAGGGGCTTACGTCCAAAAGCTGATTGAACTGATTTTTTCTTAATCACTCTTTTGAACGAAATGTTCATCACAAGAAAAAAGCGTTTTGGCGAGTAACTCTACTAAGGTATGTTGAATGAACATGGGGTGATGATAAAAAATGCACATGAAGGTTGATAAAATATTAGTGCCACATGAATGTAGCGAAAGTTGCATAACAGAATGATAGGCAATCAGAGGTTTAAAAAACATGATGCTCCGCCTTTATATTAGGCTAAAGAGAAGCCACTAAGTTTATGTAATATTTAGCGTGCCACTAGCACCACAGTCCTCAGAATACATTTATTGTCTTTCAGATGCAGCAAACCTTTCTCGAAATAATTTGTAACTGACAAACAATGATAAAACCTTTACATGAAATGTATCCCAACGATAGCTAGATGAAAACGCCAAATAACATATGTATAGAGGATGCACAGGTGTGACTCGTCAATATAGGGCTACTTTTCTAGACAAGCTTGAAAGGTGTATAATTCTGACAGTAATTTGAAGTCAGATATAAAAGTCCATGTTCCTGCAGAAATATGTGTGCTCATTTGTTCTCCACATATTACTTTCTTAACTGCGCCTGGCACAAAATATTTCTGGAGACATCAAGGAATAGACCAGCAATGTTTAATACAACTGAATTACCTTTTCTTCCATATCAATACAATATGATATCACAACACACACATATCTGTAATACATTGCATCGTAAGTATCGATCTAGCTTGATGGAAATTGTCAATCTATTCAGCAGCAATTATAAAGCAACATTGGAAAACGGGTTATAGCCATTGGGAACAAATGATCATACCCGTGGCCTTTCTAGCATAGCGCCATATAACCCATATAAACGTGACTTTCGTCCATAATATTTCCATATTTCTATATCTATGTTATGAAAGTATGAAGAAACAAAAAGAGCGACGCGATAACAAACTGCATAGAAAAAAAGAAAACAATGAAACCTCTTGACTTTGAATTCCCACATTTTTAGTCTTCAGTCTCTAGAGGCACTCCTTTGTGATCGTCTGTATTGTATGATGATAATAGTTTAATAGTGAAAAACAAGGGATATTCTTGAAATTAATTTACCAAACATTTTATCCCAAATAGACTGATGAACGTTTAGAAAGATATGTTGAATGCTTGGCCTTGCCCTTTCCAATATTTGTTTAAGAAAAGGTTAAGTCGCAGCATAATTCGTTGACAGTTCTTAAAGCAGATTTAACATAAATATGTGCTAAACCTAAAATTATCTATTTCTCTTAACTGTTAAAAATAAATACGTCTCTTAAATAAATACGTCTTCAAGGCCGTGTTTGTGCGCTATTTCGAGTTAAATTACATTTTATGAACAAAAGAAGATAATCACAGATAAATACAACGATTACAAATTAGTAGATGAATAAGTAAAAGAAAGCCACCACAAAATTGGAATGGTTTACAGCAATCAGAGTTTAAATGCGTTAATAAAAACACCATGTAAAACTTTGGTATACGTGTGCGTGGACATATGTTACTTGGACTTGGAATTAAACCTTATGACAGAGCATCAAAGTGAAATCGAAGGATATAAAGACCAGCAATCAATTGACCCGTAACATGAAAGGTGTCTTATGCAAACCATCTATATAACGTATTCAAACGGCGCCAATAAAAACATTCGAGATTATCCTATCGCACAAACTGACAATTAAACTTAGGAATTTCCGGCAATGTGAATGGCCAATAATAGCAAAGCTATCTGGGTTTATAAAAAAAAAAAAGACAAAACATTTGACCCAGGCCCCGTGCGCGTTTTTGAACGTTATAAGTATTACCAAATTGTTGGGTGGATTAGCCATGTAATAGCATCTAAGATGGACATGAGCAGTTAGTTCTGGCTATGAGAAAGCATTATTAGCTAAGGATTTTGTACAACAAAATTGAAATTCACAAGGCAAAGACTGCCGGCAGATTAGGAAGTGTTAACTAGACATTAAAATGGATTTAATTATTCACTACAGTGTCGGATTGTGTCATGCGAGTTGCTAATTAATGAGAAAAGTAGCATATTGCTAGACATAAGAAAATTTGGAACACGGATTTCTTCAGCTTTCCAAGGAAAGTTGAGAGATTTGGATGACATTTAATGCTAACATAAATTCTTCATCAAGAGAAAAAGAAGAACGTATTTGTAAATGCCGCATTTGTAGAGCTTTCTCACATCTATTTAGACGGTTAACATGCCAAATTATGTATGCGCGTTATATACATTGATAAATTAATGTTTAGTGGACAATTATTGTTTTTGCGGGTTAAAGGTAATTAGTACATGTTACAGTGTGGACGAAGGTGATTAGTCCATACAATAGGGAAAAATGTAATTAGTCCATGTTACATATGGAAAAATTAGTCTATAATATGGAAAAACACAAAGGGTGTGTGTGTGTGTGTGATTTGGATTTTGAAAGTAGGTTTAACAATTTTTCAGTCTACGATGTCTGCAGTGAGGCAGTTTATAGTGATGTCTAGCATTGGGACATCATGCCGCAGACATGTAGCATGATGTCCCACCAAGTCACATTATTCCAACATTGGACCCACCAGTCCTAACGCTAACCTCTTGATGTTGAGCGCCAAGTGAGGCAGCTGCGCGTATAATTTTTATGTCTTATTTATGACTCGGCCTGGGTGCGAACCCGCGACCTCCAGCATCCGAGGAGGAATCTCTAACCAATTAGGCCACATGAGCGCTACAAAAAACGTAAAGGTAATGATTCCATGTTACAATATGGATAAAGGTATCATATACGATATAGTTTTAATAAGCAAGACAGCTTGTCTGTTAATATCGTCGGAAAATATGATTAAACTTTTGATATTTGGGAGACAATCTGTTTCCTGTAGATAAGTAAAGTCAAGAGGGATAAATTCAACAGGAAGATATCGAGCATGCTTATGCTATCTTTCTAGCATTTTGTAATTACGAGATCCCACAACATATTAATTGCTAAAAACACCAGTTTTAGAACCAGGACTAACAGGTGCTTATATGTATCTGATATTTGTCTCTTTTTTGCGGAGAAATATACATAATAGAATGAAGGCTTATGCCGTCCTTGTTGGCGGCTGCGTAAATTAAATGCTGAACAATGATGCGCAGGCCGATAATTCTAATATTTAGTAATTTGGTGAAATTTGAAAAGCCTAATGTTACAAAATCAGCAATGATTTCCTTAAAACGTGAAGAGGACGCAACGTCATTCCCCCTTTATCCTAGATAAATTTGATATAAAACAAGACAAGTTTACAGCTAAGAATGTTTCTACCTTGGGAATATTATCTAAGTAGGCGTTCAAATTTAATTTAAACCAACAAGGTCTTTCCACTGTGCCTGTTTTATCCCCTGGAACATAGCCCTTTGATAATAAGTTAGAGACCTCTGAGATCCCTGCTATTTCACTTTGTACACGTTCTCAACATGAAAAGGCCAGGTCACCAACACAGACCCCTGAGACCCTCACTACCCTTTGGGACTGGCCTCTTAGTCTCTCACTACCGTTGGGGACTGGCCCACGGGTCATGCAGTAACTCAGAAATTGTTCATAGTCACACCTAAAGGTATACGTACACTTACTTGGTATAAGAACGGATGTCTTTTGATCGGAGTTAATTAAGGCCATATTTGAGCCCTGACCACCAGTTTGTATTCAGGTTATGCTATCGCATGTATCACGTTCAAGAATACATTTGGGTCCACCGCCCCTGTCGACCTAATGGTATTCAAACTATGCTATCAAATATATCACGATAAAAAATACATTTTTTCATGAATGTATAGGTATAAACAGCGCCCCCGGGTGCCAGTTTAACGTTTAACCTATGAGTTCTCCATCATTAGTGACTCTGAGTATGAATTACAGACTACTACTGATGCGAAAATGGTCATAAAACTAGGTGACAAACAAGGTGACATAATGAAATGGTTATATGAACATTTTATACGAACATATGTTCATCATTCGATACAAAAGTTGTTATAGTGGATCGCATTTCAGGTCACTGTGTCCTGCTTCTTATGAGCTATATGGCTGGCGAGACAAAACCTAGCACAAGGTGTATTCATGTCAAAAACCATGAATTGCTCTGAAGAAACCACGACTGTACCAAAATGGATTTATCAGCAGCCTGAGTTTTATAGATGACAATGTCATTAGATTTCAGATAGCCTTTAATATAAATAATAACCTTTACAGATTGACTACTACAGTAACTACATATGAGGATGCTATTAAGGGACATAAAAGCCAGTCCAAGGAATGTGATGACCGCTATGTGTTTAGCTTTACCATCAGTGCTGTACGTGAAAGGACTTTTATATGTCCGTTATCAGTACTGGACCATCGCACATCTGCCATACATTTGAAATGAAAACTTAAAATCTAGATTCTTAGTTATTCATTGCAATCGTAAACGCGATTCTTATGGTTCGTGTATGTAGCTTCATTTAAGTTCAAGTTAATTAAACAATGAACACAAATAACTTCGCCACCCTCTTCTTATCGTCTTTGATCATTAAAGGAGTTATACTGATATCTCCCCGTGAAGTTTTCCCCACAAATGCTGTGATCATGAATTCCAGGCATTTCAGCCTTCCATTGTCATAGCCAGTTAAACTGGGACGAGTGAAATAATCACCAGTTTGCAAGCATCCGGTGTATAACGATGTCTTCTTGCAGCAGAACAGGACAGAATGATCTACTCCTTTTGCTGATGCTTCGAGACCAATTAAACTGAAATATCGTAATTCGAACATCCCATAAGCCACAAGCATTTAATTAGCACACTGTCCTTCAGGAATTCAAACCTCACTCACATATATAATTTCCTACATATTTCACATTATTTGGACACTTAGAAAAGTTTATTCTTAGCTTCTAGGTCGAAAAGATGGTGGGCACAATCAGTGGGTCGGTTAGTAAGGAACCTATTTCAACACTCGTAAGCAATAATAATATTGTTATGAACGTTCAGTTTAAATCATTATATATTTGAATAGATACATCGAAAGAAATAAGTAAAAATGACATTGACTCTATACAAGCGAATCCGTTGGTTAGTTCCAGAAACTGTTAATGTGATTATCAGTTTCATTTGGGTAAATTAAATCTCTCTCTCTCTCTCTCTCTCTCTCTCTCTCTCTCTCTCTCTCTCTCTCTCTCATTATATAAATAATAATAATAATAATAATAATAATAATAATAATAATAATAATAATAATAATAATAATCATAAACAACTTTCTTTAACGAGGATAACACATTTGGTCATGACTGACCTATCTGCCACGAGGTCCTCAGTTTTTGTAATTGGCTATAATAATCATAAACAACTTTCTTTAACGAGGATAACACATTTGGTCATGACTGACCTATCTGCCACGAGGTCCTCAGTTTTTGTAATTGGCTATGTTAAAAATAATTACAATGCAGAGTACTACTTCCCTCCCCCCCCCATCATTGTCCAATGTACTTTGCTACTTATTACAGTGATCATTATCTAGCTGAAGTTCATTTTTAATTGAATTGAAAGATAGCATACTGACCAGAAAGCTGGCTTGACCAAGAATCCTGGTTCACTGTATTTGTTTATCTAATGAATTATCAGGAATTGCCGATGGATATGGCCCTATGTCAGACGAGTGGTTACTTTGAGTAGGGGTCATATCAAGATTAAAATGGCCTCTTTAGGTAGATCACTGTATGTATAGTGACCCACCAGAACACTGAAGGTAGTAAATAATAAATAAAATAAATAAATTAAATGTATATTTGTGCTACCAGTTACGTCGTAGAAATAAAAAATCCCAAAGAATAAGTGAAAAGATATAAAAAGTGTAACCAATAAAATGTCAGAATATGCGATTCTTCGGCACAGCATCTCGTTAGTTTCCAAATTCTTTAGCACGAAGCCCGGGTGCTTAATAGAATACGTGTGTCGCTAACGTTTTTATCGTTAAATATGTAAATCAGTCTTTACATTGAATTAATCTTTTATCTCCAAATACCTTGCAGTCTTCTAACGTTTCTGAATGCAGTCATTATCCTAATTAATGTCACCATTACAACGTGGAGACCCACAATCTAGACAGACATACAAATGAGCCATAGAACAGTAACCTGTGTTGACTTCAAACTATGGCGCACATTGAAATATGTCGGTAGCTAAGTGATAAACGGTAATGATTGAATACCGTTTTCCTTAATCAACTGTAATTACTTGAAATCAAGGATACTAATGAAGCTGATTTATTATGCGAGCTATAATGCGAGCTGCCCAACGATTGAGTTGTTCGCACTTATGAGGGCTTCATCTTCTTATAAATAATGCGAATTTTGTCTGGCACAGTGTTAAAACAAGGGAGAAAAAAAACCATCAAGATTATTATTATACTATGGGTCCATTCATGATAATGAATTGTCTTTTTAAATGGAATTTTATAGAACAGCAATTTGTAGGACCTGATCCGGAAGTGTTGCTTTTAACAAAAGTTTGGTCTCCAGGCTCAGTAGTATACTCACAATACTGGGCCGAAAACTGGAATGAATAGATCTGAGAATGGTGAACATGTGTTTAGTCAAGCCTACTTTCATGGTCCGTTCTTAAAAGTTTTAGTCACTGTGAATCGCTGATTCTTTGGTGAGTTCTATGAGTAGTGTAGTGGGGTAGTATAGCAACAATGGGAAAATACAATACGGACCCCCCCCCCCCCGGCTCATATGGCGACACGATTTATAGCGACAAAAAATCAGCCTGGGCTCATATAGCGACAATGGGAATTTTGTATAGCGACTAGCACACCCTGGGTCTGTATAGCGACAAGAGGAATGGAACAGGTAGAGTGACGTCACGGTACCGGACACTGGCAACAATGTAGCAATGTAGTACCGTGACGTCATGCCACCTGTGTCATTTCTATATACAAACACGAATCAGTCGCGTTCGTGTCAGTTAATAGTAGAGTATGGTTTTAATTTTTTTTTTAGGCAAAGTGGAAATAAATATCTTTTCGAGGCAATGGAGTGGCCCTGAAAAGGGCCATTGTTTGTTATGTTAACACCATTCCGTTAACATAGAGGGCATCGCATAGGTCTTCTTCTCTTCCTCAAACTTCGTCTAACCTCTGGTCCATAAATCAGAACTCGCTTCAGACAGCCTTGTCTTTCCACATAAGTCCTTCTTTTCCAAATGCTTGTCTCGGTGATCCTAACGATTCTCCATGATGATCTGACATACATGGGTAAGTCCGTACAGAAAAACAACGACGATATGAAAGTAGACGATCCAACGTTGGTCCACATCTTTGTGACGAGAACAGGTGAAGGGAATGAAGTGAACCGCGTTTATTTATAGTGGAAGACCAGATCGAAAAGGATTGAAATTGTCCACCAATCCCAACACGCGTTACAAAATTCAGTCACTTCGCAGAGTCTGTCTTCCAATCCGAAGAGAGCTACCTGTGACGTCACATTCCCTATATAGGTGCGCTAACGTCTGTGCGCAGTGAATCGATGCGGCATTACTTTGTAAAACATGACTGAAACTAAGAAGACAATGAATTGGGGTGCACCGGCTGTGGAGACGAAAAGCGATGGCATAGCAGTGGCTACCAAAGTTAACACTGCGCTACTTCCAGAAGAGGTTGATTTCAACTGGGATTTAGTAGATTTTTTCTCTTCTTCGCAAGAATTTGTTCCGGTACCAGTACCTTCGCCACTTTCTCCTTCTTTACCACACGTCGATGATTTTA
Source organism: Megalonaias nervosa (assembly GCA_016617855.1). Taxonomy (NCBI): domain Eukaryota; kingdom Metazoa; phylum Mollusca; class Bivalvia; order Unionida; family Unionidae; genus Megalonaias; species Megalonaias nervosa. The sequence continues at coordinate 23,283 of JAECUM010012120.1, forward strand.
AACAAAGACAGAAAGAAGAAATGGAGAAATTTTTACAGCAGCAGAAAGAGGCAGAACAAGCATTTCTCCTTGAACAGCAACAGCGAGAAGAAGAGGTAAGAAGGAAACGACAGGAAGAAGAAGCAGTAGAGAAGAAACAAAGGCTTGAAGAGAAGGAGAACAGTGAACCTCAAACGGTAACGGTACTCTTGGACATTTTGGCCGAGTTAAGAAGTCTGAAACAAATGTATCAGACTTCTTTATTACGACCCAAGAGAAAAAGACCTTCCCGAGCCAAACAGCCTAACCCTGTTACTACACCAGAGATACCACCCCTAGTGATTTCTACCCAATCATTGACAGGAGCAAGTCCAGAAGTAGGCCTTGGCCGTGGCAAAGGCTTAAGGCAGTTAAAGCGGATTGCTTCTCGTTCTTGAGTTTGTTCTAAGGAAAAAAAAGAAAAACAAACATCCAACGGTCCTTTTCAGGGCCACTCACTTCTTTCGAAAAGAGAGACTATTCATTTTGTCAAAATCAATTAAAACTCAAAATCATTTGTTTAACCCTATGATGTACGTGTTGTGAGTGCATGAGTGTAGGTCCTTGTTATTCTAAACAATCAAAACCAAGAGACACTTACGTTTTTTCAGTCTGGTCTATTCTGGTACAAATTTTTACAATTCAATATCACAACATAACGCAACACATTAATTTTAAAAAGTTCATAGACTTCTTCTGTGTCTTTTTTCTTCTTCTTTCACTCTCTGTTTTCTTATTTCCTTTACTTTCACAAGTTTTTTCTCCTCTTCTTCCTCACATTTTTCTCTTCTTCTTTTCTTTTCTGTCTTCTTTTTCTGAACGTGACGGGGTTCTTCCTTTGCCGAGGGCACCTCTTCTTCTTCTTCCTCCTCCTGCTCCTGTTGTTTCTAAGGGCCTCTGAAGACCAATGTCCTTTCCCTTTACAATGATAGCAACCATCTTGACTTTTGTCTCTTCTGACACTGGTCTTGCTTTTCTGACGGTCTGGACATTTTGTAGCCCAATGCCTTTTCTTCTGACAGATATAGCAAGTATCTTGACTTTTATCTCGAAAGGAGGGAGAGTAGTCCGTCGGCTTGTCTGAAGAAAACTTTCTTATCACACCTCGCAAAGCTCTAATCATGACCCACGTGTCTCTTCCCCAAGGGACAGGACATGGCAAAAGGTGATCTTGGTAGACAATCTTCACAGCATCAAGCGTAGCCTCGTTCAAATTAACAACCCTCAAGACCAGATGTGTTTAGCCCGTGCCATCGTGGTGGGACGAACGTATGCCGACAAGAACGACACGGTAGAATGGAAAAGAGCCTGGAAAACTATTCAACGATCGGACGGAGCCAAACAACGAAGAGAAGCAGAACTCCTGTTACAGCAAGCGGGGATATCCAAAGACACACCCTGTGGCATTCCTGAAATGCAAAAGTTGCAAGACGTCTTGACTCCACGCTACACATTAAAAGTTCACCCTCAAGAAGTGCGCGGACCTCTGTTGTTTCGAGGCAAAAATTTCAAAGACGGAAAATACATTCACGTCTATCATCACGATGAACATTTCTATGCCATTACCAGTATCACTGGATTCCTGGGATACAGTTATTACTGTGGGAAATGTGACTATGGCTATAACAATCGAGAGCAACACAAGCATTGCGGATCGAAATGTGAGGGATGTTTAGCCTCTAAGCCCTGTCTGGACGAAAGGCAAGAACGAGTGCATTGCCCAGCTTGTCAGCGCACGTATATCAGCCCTGCCTGTTACCAACAACATTTAAAGACGCAAGGTTCACAGCAGAAATGTGCTTGTCAACTCCTGAAATTGTGCCCTACTTGTGGACAAGGCATACGTAATAATAATGCCAAGGCGCACATATGTTCAGGAAAGAAACGATGTCACATTTGTCACCAAATCGTGGACTTGGAACACCAATGCTACATTCAAAAATACCAATCCAAATATGAAGAAGAAGATAATGACTAGAAGAAAGGGAATTTCATCTTTTTCGATTTCGAATGCATGCAAGAGACTGGCATTCACATTCCTAATTTCTGCGTGGCTCACCGAGCGTGTGAGAAGTGCATCCAAGAACCTATCTTGACTCATTGCCCTCACTGTAGCAAGATTCCTGGAGGACGTGAAAAAATCTTTCGGGGACCAAACACGCTGACCGATTTCGCCCAATGGATCTTAAACCCCATCGACGACACGTGGAGTCAAGAAGACATCGAACGTTACGGAGATTGTCATCGCTATGCCACGGTGATGGCTCACAATTTCTCGGGATACGATGGACAGTTTCTGTTGAGAGATACTATTCGGAACAAAGTACCGAACGTCCTAAAGTGACTTTGAACGGAGCCAAAATCATTTCCATGCAAGTGGGTCAAGTACAGTTTAAAGATTCGATGAGTTACTTGCCCATGCCTTTGAGTTTCATGCCTAAAACGTTTGGAATGACAGAAATGGCCAAAGGCTATTTTCCACACTTTTTCAATACCGAATCCAATCAACATGCCGTTCTACCTCATTTGCCTGAGGCTCACTGTTACGACCCCGACAACATGCGTACCGAGCAACGAGAAGCTTTCTACGCTTGGTACCAGACTCACGCCTCGGACCATTTTGACATTCAAGAAGAAATGTTAAAATATTGTCGTTCCGACGTGGACATTTTACGGTGTTGCTGTGGAAAATTTCGAGAACTGTTCATGGAACACGGAGGGATCGATCCTTTGAAAGAAGCCTGCACCATTGCCAAAGCGTGTTCCTTAGTGTACCGCCAACGATTTATGCCCGAAAACACCCTAGCTGTCATCAGTCCTCAAACAACCAATTTTGTCAAACGTCAGTACTGGCTACATTACTTGTGTGACAAGGAAGACAAATGGATCCAACATGCCCGCAACGGAGGAGGCGAAAAAGCCATCGGAAGGTATTCAGTAGATGACTGGGACTTAGAAAACCCCCAGATTGTGTACGAGTTTAACGGGTGCTTATTTCACGGATGTCCTATCTGCTACCCTCAACGTAACACTAAAAATCAGTTTTTACAACGGACCATGGAAGACTTGTACCAGGCCACTTGTCAGCGGTGATTGAAGTTAGAAGAGCAAGGATACCAAGTGGTAGAAATGTGGGAACACGAGTACGATCAGCGATTAAAAACCGATCCCGAGTTTAAGCGCATTGTGGAAAGTTACAAGCTGGTGGACCCACTAAACCCAAGGGACAGTTTGTACGGAGGACGGACGAATGCCACCTGTTTGCTATACCAAGCCGACGAGGAGAAAGGAGAGGAAATCAAATACTTGGACGTGTGTTCTCTGTATCCGTACGTGTGCAAATATTGTCACTCTCCCGCAGGGCACCCACAATTGCTGACGGAACACATTGACCTAGACAATATTCGACAATACGAAGGATTGATCAAATGTAAAGTCTTGTCTCCCACGTACTTGTACCATCCCGTTTTACCACATCATTGCCAAGGAAAACTGATGTTTCCCTTGTGTCGTACTTGTGCCGAAACGTGCAACCAAGACCAACCTTGTCAGCACACTCAGGAAGAATGCGCCTTGACGGGAACGTGGGTCAGCGTGGAATTGTTTAAAGCTCTGGACTTTGGATACCAATTGTTAGAAGTGTACGAAATTTACCACTTTCACAAGACAGAAAAATACAACAAGAGTGACGAGACTCAGAAAGGCATTTTTCCAGAATACGTGAATGCCTTTTTGAAACTGAAACAAGAAGCTACCGGCTATCCTTCCTGCTGCCACACTCCCGAAGACTAAAAGAAATTCAAAGAGAAATACTGGAAGCAGGAAGGCATCACTTTAGACCACGTCGAGAAAAACGAAGGAAGGCGATCGTTTGCCAAAGTGATGTTAAATTGTTTGTGGGGCAAAATGGCACAACGACCATGTATACCCAAGACGGAGTATTTGACAGAACCTTCCCGCTACTTTCAGATGATTCACGACTAAACCAAATACATGAAACACGTGGACGTCCTTCGTGAGGACTTGATCTTAGTCAATTACGAAGAAGAACTTGACATTGTAGAAGCCGACCAATTTGGAAATGTCATCATTGCGGCTTACGTGACAGCCCATGCTCGCTTAACACTGTACGAAGCTTTAGAACTGTTAGAAGATCGTGTGCTGTATTTTCACACGGACAGCTGCATCTGCATTGATCACCTGGGTCAAACTCACCCTGTCATCGAAGGAGACCGTTTAGGAGCCTGGACGGACGAGCATCCCGACGACAAGATTCTAAGTTTTGCAAGTGGCGGTCCCAAAAATTACGGCTACGAATACCGGAACAAACAAGGAGAAGTGTACACGGAGTGCAAAGTGAAAGGATTGACTCTCAATTATCGCACCAGTCAGCTGGTAAACTTTGGCGTCTTGAAAGAAGCCTTGCAGTCTGGACAGGATGGAAATTTTAAAGTGACCACCCACGAACCGCACAAGATTGTACGTTTACCCACTCACCAAATCGTTAGCCGACCCTTGGAAAAA